>PVJL010001006.1:298724-309090 GCA_004026885.1 Lyroderma lyra | reverse complement strand
ATCTCATTGTGGTTTTGATTTGCATTTCCCTGATAGCTAATGAGGATGAGCATTTTTTCATATGTCTGCTGGCCATTTGTATTTCTTCGTGGGAGAAGTGTCTGTTTAGTTCTTCTGCCCACTTTTCAATTGGGTTGTTTGTTTTTTTGTTGTTAAATCTTATTAGTTCTTTATATATTTTAGATATTAGACCCTTATCTGATGCGTTATTTGCAAATATTTTCTCCCATTCAGTTGGCTGTCTCTTTGCCTTGTTGATGGTTTCTTTTGCTGGGCAGAAGCTTTGTAGTTTGATATAGTCCCATTTGTTTATTTGTGCTTTTACTTCCCTTGCCTATGAGGTCAGGTTCATGACGTCCTCCTTGAGTCCTAGGTCTATAAGTTTAGTACCAATGTCTTCTTCTATACAGTTTATTGTTGCAGGTCTGATATGAAGGTCTTTAATCCATTTCGAGTTAATTTTTGTATATGGAGAGAGTTCGCCGCTCAGGTTCATTCTTTTGCATAAGTTTTTCCAGTTTTCCCAGCACCACCTACTAAAGAGGCTGTCTTTTCCCCATTGTATGTTTTTTGCTCCTTTATCAAAAATTATTTGTCCATAAATTTGTGGGTCTATTTCTGGGTTTTCAGTTCTGTTTCACTGGTCTATATTTCCATTTTTCTGCCAGTACCAAGCTGTTTTGACTATTGATGCTTTGTAATATAAATTGAAGTCAGGGAGTGTAATGCCACCAGCCTTATTCTTTTTATGCAGTATTGCTGTGGCAATTCGAGGTCTTTTATGGTTCCATATAAATCTGATAATTCTTTTATCTATTTCATGAAAGTATGATTGTGGGATTTTGATGGGTATTGCATTGAATCTGTAGACTGCTTTGGGCAGAATGGCCATTTTAACAATGTTAAGTCTTCCTATCCATGAACAGGGGATATTTTTCCACCTCTTAAAGTCTGTTCCACTTTCTTTCAAAAGTGTCTTATAGTTTTCTGTGTCTTATAGAAAGTCTGTCACGTTCTTCGTTAATTCCCAGGTATTTCATTCTTTTTGTTGTGATAGCAAAGGGAATTGACTCCCTCATTTCTTTTTCTGAGGATTCGTTGTTTGTATATAGGAATACTGTTTATTTTTGTACATTGATTTTGTATCCTGCAACTTTACTATATTCATTTATTGTTTCTAATAGTTTACTGGTGGAATCTTTGAAATTTTTTATATAAAGGATCATGTCATCTGCAAATAGTGACAATTGGACCTCTTCTTTCCCAATTTGGATACCTTTGATTCCTTTCTCTTGCCTGATTGCTGTGGCTAGAACTTCCAGTACTATATTAAATAACAGTGGTGACAGGGGACATTCCTGACTTGTTCCTGATTTTAGGGGCATAGGCTTCAGCTTTGCCCCATTCAGTATGAAGTTAGCTGAGGACTGTCATATATGGCCTTTATTACGTTGAGATACTTTACTTCTATACCTATTTTATTTAGTGTTTTGATCATAAATGGATTCTGTATCTTGGTGAAAGCTTTTTCTGCATCAATTGAAATGACCATATGGTCTTTATCTTTGATTTTGTTTATGTGGTGTATCACATTGATTGATTTTCGTATGTTGAACCATCCTTGTGCTCCTGGGATGAATCCCACTTGATCTTGATGTATGATCTTTTTGATGCATTGTTGTATTCTGTTTGCTAATATTTTGTTTCGAATTTTTGCATCTGTGTTCATCAGAGATATTGGTCTATAGTTTTCTTTCTTTGTGTCATCTTTGCCAGGCTTTGGTATTAGAGTAATATTGGCCTCATAGAACGAGTTAGGAAGTATTGCTTCCCCTTCAATTTTTTGGAAGAGTCTGAGGAGGATAGGTGTTAGTTCTTCTTTGAATGCTTGGTAAAACTCATTGGTGAAATCATCTGGTCCAGGGCTTTTGCCTTTAGGGAGATTATGGATAGTCATTTCAATCTCTTTGCCATTGATTCGTCTATTTATATTATTCAGTTCTTCTTGGTTCAATCTAGGTAGGCTATAAGTTTCTAGAAACTTGTCCATTTCTTCTAGGTTGTTAAATTTAGTGGTATAAAGTTCTTCATAATATTTTCTTATAATCCTTTGTATTTCTGTGGTATCAGTGGTAATTTCTCCCCTTTCATTTCTAATTTTGGATATTTGTGTCCTTTCCTTTCGTCCTTTGATTAGTCTAGCCAGGGGTTTGTCAATTTTGTTGACTTTATCAAAGAACCAGCTCTTCGTAATATTAACTTTTTCTATTGTCCTTCTGTTGTCTAATTAGTTTAGCTCTGCTTTAATTTTTATTATTTCTTTATTTCTGCTGACTTTGGGTTTTGTCTGCTCTTCTTTTTCTAGTTCTTTAAGATGGGATGCTAAAGTGTTTACTTGTGATTTTTCTTGTTTCTTAAGATAGGCCTGTAATGATATAAATTTCCCTCTTACTACCACTTTTGCTGTCCAATAATTCTGATATATTGTATTTTCATTGTCATTAGTTTCTATATATTTTTAATCTCATCTTTTATTTGTTCTTTTATCCAGTACTTTTTTAATAAGCTGTTGTTTAATCTCCATGTATATGTGTTTCTTTCTGCTTTCCTTTTACAGTTGATCTGCAATTTCAAAGCTTTGTGGTCTGAGAATACACTTGGTATGATTTTGATCTTCTTGAATTTGCTGAGGCTACTTTTGTGTCCCAGCATATGGTCTATCCTTGAGAATGTTCCATGTGCACTAGAAAAGAAGGTGTAGTCTCTTTTTGCTGGATGAAGTGTCCTGTAAATGTCGAATATGTCCAATTGCTGTAATGTGTCATTTAGAGCTGATATTTCCTTATTTATTTTCTGTTTGGATGATCTGTCCACGGCTGTTAGTGGGGGGGTTTAAGTCTCCCACAAATATTGTGTTTTCGCCAGTGTCTCCATTCAAATCAGTTAGTAGTTACTTTGTATATTTTGGTGCATCCTGGTTGGGAGCATATATATTAATTAGTGTCAAGTCTTCTTGTTGTTGTACTGTGCCTTTTATCATTATGTAATATCCATCTTTGTCTTTTACTATCTTTTTCAACCTGAAGTTTATTTCATTAGATATCAGTATGGCCACTCCTGCTTTTCTCTGGTTACCATTTGCTTGGAGTATTGTATCCCATCCTTTCACTCTGAGTCTGTGTTTGTCCTTATGGCTGAGGTGTGTCTCTAGGAGACAGCATATGGATGGGTTATTTTTTTTTTCAATTCTATAATATTAATACATTATCTCTGTGTTTTATTGTGTGTTCAACATCCAGAGTCAGTTCTTATTTGACCACATTGACTAGTCCTGAAGAGAGTTGTTATTATCTAGGGCAAGTGTCCCCAACCCCTTGGCCATTGACTGGTACCAGTCTGTGGCCTGTTAGAAACTGGGCCACACAGCAGGACATGAGTGGTGGGCGAGTGTGCAAAACTGCATCTTTATAGCTGTTCCCCATCACTCACATTACCTTCTGAGCTCTGCCTACTGTCAGATCAGCCACAGCATTAGATTCTCACAGGAACATGAACCCTAGTGTGAACAGCACATACAAGGGATCTAGGTTACGTGCCCCTTATGAGAATCTGATGCCTGATGATCTGAGGTGAAGCTGAGGCAGTGATGCTAGTGTTGAAGAGCAGTTGCAAATACAGATTAATATTGTCGGTGACTTTGACTGCACAGAGACCTTAATAAATCAATTGCTTGCAGACTCATATCAATCCCTGTAAGTGAGTGGTAAGTGATAATTAAGCTGCATTTGGCACTCGCATCATCCCCAAACCATTCTCCTCTGCCCCCTGGTCCATGGAAAAATTGTCTTTCATGAAACTGGTCCGTGGTGTCAAAAAGGTTGCTCTAGGATGTGAGGATGAAGACTATGATCCTTCTCCTTCACCAAACTGTTAAGGTAGATGAGCGTAATTCTATAATCCATACCTTAAATCTCACTAGGATAAAATACATTTCTCTCCCCAAACACACTATCCCTATTGATTGTTGCCACTTGAAAGGTAGCTGCTTAGAATATAGTCTTTTCTTACATTTCATAACTGAAATGATTGAAGCCAACAAGGCTAATCTGATTTGTAAAAATAATTGAGGTCAGCATGCTAAGACTAGAGAGTAGAAGACTTATTATTAAATACAAATGAAATCATAATCTTCTTTATCTGAATTATAAGCACAGAAAAAGTCAGAAACAACTCAATGAAAATTTAGTATAAATAATTATAAGAATTGAAAGATGAAATGCCTGGGTTATAATGTCTCCCTGACATTTTATGGTAGACTGAGCAGACGAGAAACCTCATATAGCATTAAAAAACCTGTTATACTCAAATTACTTGTCACTGAACATAATTAAAATCTTCTTAATAATTTAATTGCATATCATCATTGTGTATACACAAAAAATAAACATGTTCCTTGGAAAAATATCAACTGAATCTTTTTTTTTAAGGTGGGTTCAAATTTGGGAAAATACTGGGTAAATGAAACCAAAAACAATCAAAGTTTAATTTACTTTATAAAATATGTACATCATTCTAAAATAATCCCTAATGAAAGGCAGTGAAAGAATTTCTTTGATTATAAGCACACATGTCCCAAATCTATAAGGGAATGAGACTTTACTCACTTACTTTTCCATTTGACAATCACTTACTGGACAGTTTAATATGCTGAGTTTGGTGCCTGGAACAATGTAGGCTCCAAATACATTTTGTTTAATAAATATAAATAAATATAAATGATGATGATGCTAGGTAAAACCCATGTATTTACAATGTTTTAAGCCTTTTTATTATGATCATCTGCATAAATGAAATAAAATATACATAAAATTGGTAGGTACAAAAGTACAAACATATTTATTGCTAAATTTGACCCCAAAGTGCTTTAGAAAATTAAATTCCAAACAAAAACGTGAGAGTAATTCTTCTACATCCTTTTAAATTTACCAAGTTCCTGTATTAGAATTAAGACCAGCGTTGCCAAACACTGTTGACTACAAGCCAAAAGTCTCACCAGCTCCTCTGTGGAAGTGTCAGCTGCTTTATGGCTCGCCCTGCTGGGCCTCTGCACTCTTCCCCGTGGACCCTCACCCTGCAGAGGGAGAGGAAAGAGCTTTTCTGGAGAGGTTAAACCTGATGTCATAGTTCTGATCAAAATGATAGAGTAGTTATAGCTAATAATGCTCAGAACATGCTATCCCAGTTGGATACCCTGTTGGAAAAGTCCAGTTGTCAGCCCAAAGTCTTAATTTGAAGTTTATTGAGGATGTACAGGGAAATCCCCTCCTCACACGATGACTGCAAGGCGAAGGAACTTGAAGGAAACACGTGTGGACTAACTAGGTTGCGTGATGCAGACAAGTCAATATTTTCCTTAGCTGTAGTTTGTTGCACAGATTCTGGTCCCAAATAAAGCTATAGTGTAAATAGCTTGGGTGTAGTGATCTCTTACCTACCCATAGAAGCAACAGAGGGGAGAGATTTCCTCCTGGAAATTGATGTGATAGGAATATGCTCTTATAAAAACACAATTTCCTATGTAAGAAAAACTGAAAAAAATACGAAAGGTATTTGCACATTTAAGTTGCTAGTGATTTTCAATTTCAGCATTTGTTTCATTCATTCAAAGAAGACTGGTCATTTGAAAGGAAAAAATATATATATAGTTGTATTGTTTGTTTTATTATTTATTAAGGTATAATTGGCACAAAATTAAATGTGCATATTTAAAACATACTACCTGGTAAGTTTTCATGGATGTACACCTATGAAAACATCACAATCATCAAGACAGTGAACATATCCTTCACCCCCAAAAGTTACCTTTGTATTTTAGGGCTTCTTCATGTCCCCTCTACTCACCCCTAGGTTACTACTCATCTGATATGTCCTTTTAGATTTGTTTGCATTAACATAATCTTCTATACATACAATTATAGAAAATGTATATTTTCATTTGAGTTTTTCACTTAGTGTAATGCTTTTGAAGTTAATTCTGAGTTGCAGACCACTGTGTGGATATTCTTCTATTTGTTCATTCATTTGCCTGTTAGTGAAGCTTTGGGTTGAGTTTTGCGATGCAACAAATAAAGTTGTTATAGATTTTTGTGTACAAGTCATTGTATTGATATATAAATTCTTAGGCGTAGAATGACTGGATTATATCATTTAAATTTGTAATAAACTGCCAAACTGTTTTCCAAAGTGGTTAAATCATTTTACATGCCTATGTGACTGTGTGAGAGATCCATTTTCCCCCTGTCCAGTTTAATACCTGGTATGCTCAGATTTTTTATTTTTCACCATCACAATAGGTGTATAGTAGTATGTCGTTGTGGTTTTTATTTGGATTTTCCTAACAACTAATGATGTTGAGGAATATCTTGTCATGTACTTATTTAGCATCTGAATCCCTTCTTTGGGTGAAAAAATCACTTGAAAAAATTATCCTTTTTTGGCATTAGGTTGTTTGTTTTCTTTTTATTGAGTTCTAAGAATTCTTTACATTTTTTGGATAGAAGATTCTTATCAGATATATTCTTTGAAAATATTTTCTGTTAGCCTGTGAACTGCTTTATTTCATTTTCTTAACAGTTCCTTTTCAGGAGCAGCAGTTTTTAATTTTTATGAAGTTAAATTTGCCAATATTTTCGTCTTTTATGGATTGTGTTTTTGACCCAATCTCTAAAACATCTCTAACACAAGATCACAATTTTCTCAAATGTTTTCCTCTGGAATTTGTGAAACTTGAGGTTTTACATTTAGGTAAAATCCAGCGAGATTTAATATTTTTATATGATGTAAGATATGCATTGAAGCTTATGTGTTATTGTATTACTGTCATTTTTACTTTGTTTTACATATAGCTGTCCAAATGTTCTTGCACTATTGTTAAAAGGTTTGTAATTTCTTTACTTAATTACTTTCAGATCTTTGTGAAAAGTCAGTTATCCATATATGTGTGGGCCTATAACTAAACTTTATATTCTGTTTCATCAATCAATTTGTTTACCTTGATGTCAATATCTTATTTCTTGATTATTGGAACTTTATAATATTATTGAAATTAGGTAATATTCCGTATTCCATATTCATTCTTTTCTTCAAATATTTTTGGGGGCTATTTTTTTGAAGGTTTTGCATTTCCATATGAACTTGACAACCAGCTTATCAATTTTCTTACATGGTACTCCTGGCATTTTGACTTGAATAACATTGAATTTAAAGTTGAATTTGAGGAACATTTTACCAATATTCAGTCTTCTGACCCAGGATTAAAGCATATTTCTCCCTTAATTTGTCTACTTTAATTTCTTTGAGCAATATTTTACAGCTTTCAGTGTAAAGTTCTTGCACAGATTTTGCCAAATTTATTTATGAGTAGTTTTTATCTTTTCGATGCTGTTCTGAAGTGTCTTTTTAATTTTAATTTATAGCTCTACATTTGTATGACTTGATTCCTTTAAAATGTATTGAGCCTTGTTCGTGATCTATCTTGGTAAATGTTCCATGTGTACTTGAAAAGAATTCACTGGCTTTAGGTTGAGAGGTCTGTAAATGGCAATTAGATAAAAATTGAATGATAATGTCTTTCTATAGCTTTGCTGATTTTCTGTCTACTTATTCTCTCAGTTATTGAGAGTAGTATTAAAATCTTCAACTACAATTGTGAATTTGTCATGCTCCCCTTGCAGTTCTATAGGTTATTGCTTTGTGTGCTTTGAAGCTGTTATTAGGGAAATAAACATCTAGGGTTGTCAGGGCCACTCAATGTATTAACCCCCTAATATTATCAAATGGTCTCCTGAACTAATAATAGTCTTTGCTTTAAAAACTTCTTTGCCTGAGATTAACATAGCAATGAATGCTTTCATCTTTCTCTACCTTCATCTCTTTCCTCTTCTCTTCCTTTTCTTCCTTCTTTTTAAAACAGCATTTGCTTTTTACGTCACAGTTGTGTAAGTCAGGAGTCTTGGTATGCTTAACTAGATTCTCTGCTGGGGACCAAAAAGGCTGAAATCAAAATGTAGGATGTCACTAGGATGTCATCAAGGCTCCTGGGAAGAATCATCTTCTAGCTCATTCAGATGGATAAAAAAATCCAGTTTCTTATTGTTTTAAAATCAAGGTCCCTATGTCCTTGCTACCTTTTTGTGTCGATATTCGTCTCAGTTCATAGAATCACTTTCTAGTTCCCGTGCTTGGCCTTTTCGTTCAACAAACCAGCACAGTGCATCTAGTCCTCAAGCTTTGAATGCATACGACTTTGCTTTCTGCCAGTCAGGTAAAACTCTACATTTATGGGCTTATGTGATTAGCTTAAGGTCACCTCCATCCAATCTTCTTTTCATATCCTTAAAATTGACTAACGGGCACATTAATTAAATCTTTGATATCTTTTTGCCATGAAACATAAAAGAACTAGAGCCTAGTATTTCATTATAGTTATATTCCCAGGGATTTGGGCAGGAAATCCGGGGTGAGACGGGGGCAATTTAGTAGTCTGTCTTTCATACTCTCCTAGACCCCAACCTGGTCATTTCTCCTAGACATGTCCTATGAATACTGCCCTAGTGTTCAAAATAGGATCATTGCAGTGTTTCCTGCTCTGCTGTCATTAACACTTGCCTAGTCATATGGATTCTAAGTTTAGTTGTGTCTAGCTCTTCCTTCACCTATGACTTTGACTTACCTAATTAGTCCTCAAACTTAATCCGTATTACCCCTGGCATGATGCCCACATCCATCAAATCATCTCTAATGTTACTGTCATCAATTCTGGCTTTCCTTCTCTTTCTCTTAGACAATTATGTAGCCTCTAAACTGGTAGAACAATGTTGCCGTAACTCCCATCTAGTATTGCATTTGTATGACACTATATAACTTCCAAATGTCTTCACATACATCATTTAAGGGATGTGACAGTTCCGTGGACTAAGCATTATAGCTTCAGTGTTCAGGTGAGGTCATTGCATGAAAGTTAAACAATTAACTCAATGTCCTACAGCTAATAATTTATTGTTCAACAAATCATGTTTTGCCCATCTCTCTCTCTCTTTTATTATTTTTCTTGAGGACTTCAGCACTCTTTAGTACTTTCACAGTGTTTCTTTGTCCATCCTTTTAATTTTAACTTATTTGTATCTTTATACTGAATGTGTGTTTCTTATAGGCAACATAGAATGGGGTCTTGCATTTGAATGTAATATGACATTCTCTGATATTTAATTGCAATGTTTAAATCATTTATCTGTGATTACAACCATAGTTAGGTTAAAATCTATCACCTCAATGTTTGTTCTATGTACCTCATTTTTTTTTCCTTTTAGTTTTCCTCTTATTCTGACTTGTTTCAGATGAATACTTTCTTTTTTATGATTCCACTTTATCTCCTTGGCTAGTGGCTTAGCTATAGTTCATTTTGTTATTTTGGTGTTTACTTTGGAATTTATAGTACATTACATATCTTTAACTTACCACAGGCATTTAATTTATCACATGAAGCATTATTCCATTTCATGTACAGTTTAAGGAACTTAAAATTTTTGCTTTCCTCCCTTCTCATCCTTACATTATTATTGGCATAAATCTTATTCAAACATGTTATAATACCAAAATGCTTTTTTACAATTACTTTATTAAGTCAGTGAACTATTTAAATGTTTCAATGATAATAAACCAATCTTATATATTTACCTATTTAGTTATAATTTCAGGTGCACTCTATTCCTTTGTTTTGTTCATAATCCCATCTGACATCATTTTCCTTTGGACTAAAAAATACCTTTTATTTTTCTTGCAGTGCAGTTCTGCTGGTCATGAGTATTTCATATTTGATATATTTGAAAATGTCTATATCTTATCTTCATGTTAGAACAAATATATTTACAAGGCTTAGAATTATAGATTGATAGATTTTTCTTTTCTTTTATTGCCTAAATAATGTTTCCCCACTGTGTCTATGTTTGCATTTTTTTCTATGAGAAATCTGGTCATCTGAATGTCATACTACGCCTTCTATCTCCTTTTGATATTTTCTATCACTAGTTTTGATGTTGTTCTTGTTTTTCTACTTCCTTGTATGTGTTGGCTTATTGATCTATGGTATATAATTTTCATCAAGTTTTGAAAATTTCCAGACCTTATTTCTTCAAATGTCTCAACCATTATTTCTTCAAACTTTTTTGTTATTGTTTTTTTCTTTTTTTTTTTTTTTTTTTTTTTTTTTTTTTTTTTTTTTTTTTTTTTTTTTTTTTTTTTTTTTTTTTTTTTTTTTTTTTTTTTTTTTTTTTTTTTTTTTTTTTTTTTTTTTTTTTTTTTTTTTTTT
>PVJL010001006.1:257826-298624 GCA_004026885.1 Lyroderma lyra | reverse complement strand
CATAATACTCCTACATATATTAGGCCATTCAAAGTTATCTCCCAACTCACTGATCATTTTATTTTAAAAATTATTTCTCCCTATGTTTTAAATTAGATAGCTTTTATTGCAATATGTTCAAGATCACAGATTTTTTTGTCTTCTGTTGTGTCTAATATGCTATTAATGCCACATAGTACCTATACATCACAGCCTTTAATTTTAAAAAGTTCAATTTGCATCTATTAAATATATTTTCTATCTAAACTTATTAAATATATGAAATACATTTATAAAAATATTTTCGTACTCTGATTCTCTTTTGGTTTGGGGTGAGTTCCAGTTGTCATTGTTTTTGTTTTGTTTTCTCATTGTTATGAGTTGTATTTCTCTGCTTCCTTGCCTATGTGCCAATGTTTTTATCTCCATTTTACAGATGAGAAAAACTGAGGATCACAAATGTTAAGTAAGTTTTCTAAGATTCCATAGCCTGTTAATGGGATACAAACTCAGGAAAGATATGATTATAGAGTCCATGCTCTTACCACTGTGTTATTTCTCTTTCTAAGCACACATGGCAATGAATCATAACCACTCTTGGAGTCTTGTAAGGCAGAAAGAGTGGAAAGAATTAATCACTTAACCTCCGTATTCTACCTCCCCACCAGTAGCCTCCACTGATGGAATGCAACTGGAAAACAGAGGGCAATGGAATTAGAGTACTTAAATTTGCATAGTCAGCCAGTTCCAAGCACAAAGTGGGGTAGAGGAAGATGGAGAACAGATCTACAGGGTGGACATTCTAGAAAAGATAACCAGTACATCTATACTTAAGTATACAAAAGTTAGATACAATATGGAACAGGATAATGGATTTCAGAATTTTAGGCAGCAGAATATATAAGATAAATATTAAGTGAAATCCCAATATTGAGTATAAGTAAAAATGAGGCTTCTTTCACTGAAGATAGGAAAACATTGCAGGGACTCACTGCTTCAACTCTAAATTATGCTCGTGGTGGGCCCGGAAGCCTAGTCACCACCAGAACTTTGTTAAGCACCATTGAAAAGTTGATAGTAAGAAGAACATGAACTTTGGTTCCAGATGCAAATTACTGACCATATACCTTTTTATAAATTTGTTATGAAAAATTAAGATTTTTATTACTCATATGGCATTTAAATAAGGCACTTTGTCTTATTTACTATTAATAAAAGCAGAATTAAGAATATAAAATTGTATCGATACTATGTACAAATGCTTTACTGTTTTGGGATTGAGTTCTATAAAATATTCAAGCAATTCAAAGGGAACTGTCAGTAGAAATAGAGTGAAGTAGAGTATGAGTACCTGAAAGGCAGAAAACTGACCTGCACAATGCTAAGATTATTATTTTCAGATAATTCCCTTATTTCTTAATTCTCTAAAATGAAGAAAGATAAAGATATTGTATGTGGTCGTGGACTCAGTTAGAGTAAATATCAGCAGAAGAACTAATGGATATGAACATGTGGAATACTATGTAGTATCATTGGATTATATAAGAAACAAATGCCATTAAAGACTCCCTAAAATTTTCTATTGAAAATACACTTTATAGTATGATTATCTCTGTAGAAATCACAGTTATGCAATTATTTAACATAATTTCCTAAAAGTTTCCTAGCTCACTAGAGATATCAGTTCATTCAATGACCTTGGAAACACTTTTTAAAAATACATCATTCAGTTTGGTTGGTGCTTGAACATTACTTTAAACATTACACGCTCTTTTGCAACCTGAACATATTGCTCTGACTAAATTCCTGAGGGAAATTTCTTATTTATTCATTTCACCTGGCTCATTTCTTATCATATTCAATTTCTTGCAATTAAAATACACATAATCAAGTATTAGGAAACTTGTGTCTCCCTATATCCATGAAATAAACATTTAATAGCAATTTAGAGTATCTTCAAAATAGTTTTCGTTGTTGTTTTTGTTTTTATTTTTGTTTTTTTTGCTGAGAATACATCATGATTTGAGACAGCTATAATAAGGATCTGCACTAAGAATATGACAGCAGATTTAAAAGAAGAAGAAAGTTATGAAGACAAGTCAGAAATACAATAAAGAAAATCTAACCCATGAGTGAATATGAAAGCCAAAGAAGATAAATGAAAAATGGATTCTTCAAGTTTTGAACTTAGATGATTACAAAGGTAATAGTTTTAAAAGAAATAGGCAATTGGAAATGTTAGTATCTTCTAATTGCAAGAAATTAAATAGTTGAAAACATGATCAGGAAAAAGTTAATTTAAAAAAATGTAAATTACATAAATTGTATGTATAATAAATAAATAATCTAGGATAAGGATAGATTAAAATGGAACATTACTTTAATACAATGATATGTAAGGGCATGCAAGTTCTCTCCAAGAAGGAATTTTTTTTTTTAAAGTGGGAATTAAATTATGAGAAAAAAATGAGCCGTACAAAGTGATAATAGTAATATAATCTTATTTTCTGTTAACAATTATTTAATTTTAATTATATCTCTCTTCTGTGTAAGTCATGGATTGTATTGGCCCTCAAATTAAAGTATTAAAGACTAATTCAAAGGTTTTTGTAACTGTTTGGAGAGAATTGATGAGATAGTAGACCATCACTAATCATTAGGGAAATGAAAATCAAAACCACAATGAGAGATCTCTTCACACTTGTCAAAATGACTATTATCAAAAAAGCAGGGAAACAGGATTGCTTGGCAATAATGTGGAGAAAAAGAAGCTTTTCAGGGAACTACTCCACCCCCCCCCAAAAAAAAAAAAAAAAGAAATCTGCAGAGAAAAAGAAGCTTTTGCCCACTGTTGGTGAAAAGGTAAACTGGTGCAGCCACTATGGAAATCAGTATGTAGATTCCTCCAACAAGTAAAAATGGAACTACCATATGATCCAGGAAAATCCTACTTCTGGGTGTATATCCAAAGGAAATGAAATTACTATTTAAAAATATTTAAAACCCCATGTTTATTACAACATTATTCACAATATTTAGGACATAAAAACAAGTGTCCATTGAGAGAAGAATGGATTAAAAATATGATATATATGGACATATATATAAAATTTGATATATATATATATATATATATATATATATATATTTCATCCAAATCCTGCCATTTGAGACAACATAGATGGACCTTAAGAGCCTTATGCTAAGTGAAATAAATTGGATAAAGACAAATACTGGTTGATTCCACTTACATGTGGATTCTAAAAACACTGAACTCATAGAAACATAGATGTTTCTACTTGTAAAAAACTGAGGTGGGGTGGAAATTGGGAAGATGTTGGCAAAGGATACAAACTTCCAGTTATAAGACAAGTAAGTGGTGGGAACCTAGTGTTCAGTGTGTTGACTATAGTTAATTATACTGTGTTGTACACTTGAAATATTTGAAGAGAGTAGATCTTAAATCATCTCACCCCCCCTTACTATGGTACTCATTTTGCAAATACATGTATCAAATCATTGTGTAGTATATATTAAAGTTACATGCTATATGTCCATTATACTTTAATAAACCTCGAAAAATAAAAACAAAGCTTCATGTAAGAGTTCTACTTTTTTTCAATATGGCTAACTTTTATCTTTAGGACAGATACTTCAATACAGTATTTTCAGTTAGTATTTACCCTTACTATTTCACAGTCCTTGAGGTTTGGTGGAATATTTGACAACTGTCTGACTTAGTACAACCACATAAAATTACCTATTCGGCAAACCCAAACCACATAAATGGAGTTCTGAGTCAACATTTTTAATTATAAAATAGTTTTCTATAAGGTAACCAAATACTCTTATCTACCAACAACTGCGGAAAATTATTCCAGGTAAGTAATTCTTATAATCTATTATTCTTAAATATAAGTAGACAATTAAAGGTTTTCCCATCTTACATTGGTAAACATCATATAAAAATAAATATTAAGATAAATATACATAAATTTTTATAACTGATCTCAGTCGAACCAAAGGTAATTTAGCGTATTAAGAAAAAACTTTCAATTATTGGTATCTTAAGATCTTTGAGAAAAAACATTACATTCACCAAATGGCATGGAATATCCCAACTGCATTTGGTAATAGAAATACTTGTATCTTCATTACCAGACTATATTAAAGCAGTATTAGATATATTTAATCATTTTAATTAAATGTAACACCCACAAGTTAAGAATCCAGAGACCCTGGTTGGTATGTCCTTAATCCTTTTTGAATAATGTAAACACCTAGAAGAGCTTTAAGACAATCCCAAGACCTGGTCACTGACATTGGTCCAGTGTTATTCCTGGGAATCAGCCTCTTTTAGAGTTCTCCAGTATATTCCAGTATGCATCCAGGTTTGAGAACCACTCCTTTAAGATAGATATTGCTCCATAACTCTGAAGTTTCTTATTTCCACACAGTGTTTTATAGTCTATCTGATATGAGCTTCCATGCCTGTTGGAGAGAATTTTCACAGGAGTTCTTCACACTATTAGAGCACTATATTTCTTACATGAATCTTGTTTCTAGGATTTATATAATATATGACACATAAAATACATTAAAGAGAATATAGGATTTGTGTACAGCTCATGGACTCTAATTCATATGGAGATTTACAGATTCTAAAATATATCATTGATAACTTATTATAATGTATTATATTAACAATGACCTCAATTTTCAAGTATTAGTTATTTGTGATTCTGTTGGACTGCATTTATTTTACAAATGGTTAACTATTCTTTTCCATGATTCAGATATGACTCCAAACCACCATTGAGAAGAAAATGCATAGCTGCTGTATTTTATAGTGGTACTAAGTCATTCAGTAGAGTAATTGCCTTTCCCTATTATATATTACTGTCTATTATATGAATTTTCTGCTCTTGAATAGTAAAAACATCTCTCCTTTCCTGTTTTGTGTTCGTACATATCATGTACCCCAATATTAATAAATCTATATTCTCTTAACATTATGCTGTGAATTGATTTACTTTTATGCAGCAGGACCTTCAAACAGTCTTGTCAATTCAGATTCCACGTATCATTAAAAATGTAATTGAAATAACAAATCCTGAAATAACAAATCCAAGAGAGCCCTTAAGGTTTCAAGAATATATTTATAGGATAGAGAGCTACCAAATTAGGACTGGTAATTTTTCTTCTTTTTTTCCTGAGGTTGCTTTTTGCAAAGGTAAAATTTTATGTCAGTGTTTAAACATATCAGTGTTCATAAAAACGTAGAAGCCCATCGCTTTCCATTAGCTATCATGCCCATATTGATACAGTTGTAAACAATTTGTATGTGACACACCCATGTGAATAGTCACTTGTAATAAACTTTCTGAAACTGGGGTTAGACATTGCCAAAGCACAGTGCTTTTACACTCTTAAGTAAACAGAGCCATCAAATGAGGAGACTTTCCACAAACTGTCCTATCTGATAGATGTTATATGCAAATTATGATGTCATGGATTGGATAAAAGTTCTGAAAGGTGCACTAATAATTCATGCTTTTATAAAATTAAATCATTTTTCGATAATAAAATCTAGGGTGTGTGGCCTGCTGTTTCTGTGAACCATGGCTGATGCTTGTCCCCCATCCTGTATTTATTTAACAAGAACGATACGGACCTCTATGTGCTGATGCGGAAATGTCACTAAGATAAAATGTTTGCAACCATTTAAAAAGGTTAGAAAGGGTTGTATGTATGGCACGGAAATATCATGATAATATATTATTTTCTAAGAAATGTGGAATATATTTCTATGTGTAAGGTTCTTTATATGAATAAAGAAATCTGAAACAGTTTATGTCTAATAGTTAAATGTACATACATTTTTCAGTAATGCTTTTTGGACAATAGAACTAAGATAATCAGGAGAGATTTTAATTTTTATTTTATACTCTTTTATATTCTTTTAGTCTCTTCATATACCTTCATTATTTTAATAATAGTAAAAGAATGGCAGCAATTATTTGACAGATTGTGTTTTGTGTTTCAGAGATGTGGATAACGCATGCTTGCATACCTATTACCACATGTGCTCCATTACCTGAAATAAAAGATTTCCACTTATAAGACATAATAATAAAGCTATGCCTGATTTAATACTGAAAACTAGAGGATATAGTTATCCAATTCCAAGAAAATTTATGAAAAAAGTTATTGTAATGAACATGGGTTAGATGACAGACTGTGCTAAGGGCCTCCACACAGCTTTCTTTCCCGAGAAACAACAGAATCCTTGGACAATAAAGGGAGACATGTTTACGAATCCCTCTAATATCTCCAGCTTTGTAGTTGGGGTTAGAGGACAAGCATCAGCCATGGTTCACAGAAGCAGCAAGTCACATACTTTCCTCTCAATGTCATGAATACTTTGGACAGCATAACTTGTAGGTCATAGGGACAGCACGGTGGACACAGCAGGCAGGAAGAGTAAGGATGTGCAAACTGCCCAGATAGGGCAAGAAAGCAGAGGAGAGAGGACCTAATCCAGCTAGTGGTTGGCACAGGTACAGAAAGCAGCAGCTTCATCAAATAGAAAGAAATAACATACACGAATGAATTCCTCTTGCACTGCCAATGGCTCCGGAATCCTTTCCAATTAATCTAATTCATTGCTCAACTAGTGACATAAATTTACACCAAGCGAACTTGCAGCTTAGGAATGCAAGTGGACTGTTATTTGTACCAAGGAGAGTTCAATAAAATTTCACCCCTGGGGGTTTTCAAGGGAATAAGAAATGTCTAGAAGTCATTTATGCCCATTAGTGAGAAAAATAAAAAAACCAAGATCAAACCTTAAAACTAATTTTGCAACTTAAAAGAAAAATTTAAAAGATAAAAAGTTACCTTTTTAAAATACAAATAATAGGAAAGCTATATTGTTAAAGAATGATTTTTGCAATTTCCAAACCAAAAATTATTTTTAAAAAACAGAGTGGTGCTAGAGAGCATATATTTAAACCTTTATGAGATGAACAAAGGAGTTCTTGGAGAAAAGCACAATGACTGAAGTATTTTTATTTTCAGCAAGGAAGAATGAAAATAAGAAATTAAACATTCAGTTTAAGAAGGTTAAGAAAGACACATAGCAGAAGTGAATTTCTAAAACACAAAACAAGTATTTAGAAATCTGAAAACAAAGGTATTAATACAACAAAAAAGAAAAATAAAATAATAAATCTAAGAACTGGTTCTTTGAAAAATATAGTGAATTTGATTTTAAAAATAACAACAAAATCTGTGCACAAAAAAGCCATCTAATAAGACTACTGAAGAAAAGTAGGACAAATCCACGTGAAATGTGATTTGTAATATTACCTAGTCCAATATAGAGAGTGTAATAATTATGTCTATGGGAGGGGAGTTTATCTATAAGTTAGTTTTTATTTGCTTTAATTGGGATATGTTTATGAGATGCTTAAGTATAATTTGATCAAAAATTTTAAATTCAGATGTAGCTATTATAAATGCCTCAGCTTCATTTAACTCCAGTCATCATTGTAGGTTTTATTTTAATTAGTTAAGTGAATGCTAAAAATTTTTTTTCTTTACTGATGAAAATAACGGTAAGTAAATATATGAAGTGGCTGGAAATATATAAAGATATATTCTATGATTGAGTGAACTGGGCATATGATCTAATGAACCCCATAGTCTATACTCTTTGAAAATGAATGTGTGAGGCTTGATATGAAGACCAACTATACTGGGGTTTTCTAAATGTCTTGTGTTAACTGTACAGTTAGCTGAATCCTGTCTTGAGACATTGCCACAACTGCTTCTGTTGCAAGCTGTGCTGACTAGAGAACCAGAAAGACAATAACTGAAATTTTATTGAGCTTAAAAAACAAGTTCATCTTCTATGTATCTATGGAAGAATTTAGTTTTAAGTATCCATTTGTCATCTTTTTCTAAGCAACAGAAAACAGAAGAGAAACTTGTACCTGAACACTTTGTTTAGTTAAATTTGCAACCCAAGTATACAAAACACTTAGAATAATAAAGATGACACTAATACATGAAAGTTATAGAAAAATTGCAAGATAACTACATGTAATTCAAATCTAAGAAAATGAGAAAAAGCCATAAACTAGACAATTTTCTAGGAAACTGTTCAAAGACGAATGAACTTAGAACAAAAAACAAATTAAAAATATCACACTGTTTCCAGGTAACTTGACTGTATCACAAAAGAAGGCTTAAGTTTACTTATAAATTACAATTTATAAGTAAATTTGTTTCAGCATATGCCCTGACAGTTGGTTTTACTTTTTGTAATGCAGGTGACTGACTTAAGCTTTGATTGCTCAGGCATCTATCTCAAAGAGGCATCTGCTTCAAAGATGGTTATCTCCAATAAGCACTTTGCCAGGCACAGGACTCGATAAAATCAGGTTGGGCTCCCTCTCCCTCCACCCAGTCTCCTTTATTTTAGTAATCAATCCTGGTAGAATTTCATAACTGACCATCTGGTTTTTTTTTTTCACTCTTGTGCTTTAAATTCTCTTTTAACTAATAAAGAGTGAGTCCAGGAACCCTAGGCCCCAATACAAGCAAACTCCAGATGTATACTTTTACACATGTGTTCTCTCTCTCCCTCTCTCTCTCTCTCTCTCTTTCTCTCTCGGTTCCCATTTAATCCCTAGGACTTGTAAGTAATAAACCATTTTTTGGTTGTTCAGGGTTTCCTGATGGTTATTGATGAGAGCATTTTTGCTATCACAATATAAACCATAAGGGCTGGTTCAGCCACAGCATTGATTATCAATAGGCTGAGATTGGCACATAAAATCTGGTATCCAATAAAAAATTATCAGGCATTACAGCAAGCCTGAACATCTGACTCATAATGAAAATGAAATTAATCAAAACCCACAAAGAACCGACAGAGATATTTAAATGAGTAGACACAGATGTCTAAACAATTAGTATTGCTGTTTTCTTTACATTGAATCACTTTAGAAAATAACTTAGCATTTTCCTTAAAAACTAGACTTATACCTACCATATGATCCAGTCATTTCACACACCCCGAATATAAAAGCACATACTATAAAAACATTTGTAAGTAAATGTTAATAGCAATTTTATTTTTAATACCTGAAACCTAAAACCATCTCAAATGTTCAATCACAAGTTAAGGGATAAACAAACAAAGGTATAGCCATATAATGAAATGTTCCTCAACAACATAAAAAAATAAACTATTGATTAACACAACATAAATAGATTGTAACATAGTTATGCTGAATGAAAGAAACCAGGCACAAAGAATACCTATTGAATGATTCATCTATATGAAACTCTAGAAAATACAAACTAACCTATAGTGACAAAAAAGATTAGTTGTTGCCTGAGGACTAAGGTGAGAAGAGCCAGTGGTAGACTAGAGGAATTTCATAAAGACACAATGAAATATTGGCCAGTGGTGGATATTTATTACCTTTATGATAATTATTGATCATATATCTACACACAGAGAAATAAACATGTATTCATATGTGTGTTGTCAACATTTATCAAATACTAATGTGTATAATAGCCAAAATCCAAACACAACCTCAATGTCCATTCACATGTTAATGAATAAATATTGCAGCTTTTATACCTCAATAAAGCTGTATAAAAATTCAAGGAAATTTGGCTGTTTTTATTAGCCAAAACTATCAAATTTCCAAGGTATATATTATATGCATACATATGTACACACATATGTATACACACACACACATATAATACATACATATATAATACCTGTAGTACTTTAACTATCAGATATATTTTTCAAATAACTCTTATTTTTTAAATAGCTCAAAGCATATAAAGTGTAATTTTACATTTAAAAATTCTAAATAAAAACATTTTAAACAAGCTCAAAAGTAACTCCATTAAAATCACAAAAGCAGGGTTCCCTGGTGGCTAGGCTTTGGTGCTGTCAACGCTGTGGCCTGGGTTCGACTCCCAGCCAGGGAATCACCAAAAAAAAAAAAAAAAAAAAAAAAATCTCAAAAGCAATCACAGTTGCTCTTTATTGCACTATTATACAATGTTCTATATCAAATATTAAGTAAGTTATCTAACAAATAATATACACATGAAGAAAACAAAAATGTTGTTATAGTTAAATGACAGTGTGTCTAGAAAAAAAAATATTTATAAAAACTATAAAAAAATCAATTATTTTCAAGACCTCTGGTTGAAAGGTAAAAAAACAAAATAATATAGAATACTATATTTCTGCAATAACCAGTTAAGAAGTAAAATAAAAATTTTATTTCCCAAATTGAAGAATATAAAATATTCAGAAATACTTAACATAAAATAAATCAGTCATATGAAGAAAGCATTAAAACTCTACTGAAAATTATGTAAAAAACATAAATATATGGAAAGATATTTCTTATTTTCTGATAGGGTGATTCAGGACTATAAAGATGTAAATTATCTCTTCGTTTATTCCTTTAAGAAATTGGGAATATTCATACTTAAATTTATAGTCTTTATCTTTTTAGCTCAGTTTCAAACATCATTATCTGAATTTAACATCATAGTGTTAATTTAAAAACAATCACTTTTCCATAGTATAGATTGTCTATTGTCATTAATTTATTAATTAATTTTTGTTAAAGAAAAATGGGGATTCCCTGGGGGTGTAGAGGCTAGGCTTCAGTGCTCTCATCGCTGCGGCCTGGGTTCGATTCCCAGCCAGGGAAGCATCCCCCCAAAAAACAAAAAGGAAAAAAATGAAGAGGGATTATGTGTATTTTTTTCAGGAAGTCATGTCATTATAAGGGATACTTACAGCCTTATAAAAATACTTACCTTTTGAGGTACTCCTGTGGAAAAATAACTTGTATGACATTGTCCAGATTTATCTGTGAAACAGTTCATGAAGTCCTAGGAAGATCCTTATGCCAAATTTATGTTTCAAGGAGTCCAGATCCTTAGCTTTCACTTAAATTGCAAATACTCTGGAATATTAAATGATGCATCTGGGAATGGCTTTCGTTTCTTACCCTCAGCTTCCAGCAGTCAACACCCCTGTGTTATCACTACTTTGGACTTGCAATCAAATTCTTTTAGAAGTAGTTACTAGACATTATAGCATTTTCCATAAAAAAGGTTTTAAAATCATTTTTCCTTAGCAGTTTGAATCACCATATAGATTGATAATTATTACTCTAGTTTTGTTGAGTGCTTTCCTATGGTTCAGTCATGGAGAGCTCATTATTTTCCTTCAGAAATGTCAAGTCTTCAAAGGAAAAAGAATTGGTACAAATTCCTATTCTGCATGAGTTTCTCCCACGGTGCTCAGAGATATATGAAATCATGTCCTTGAACCATCCATGGGACCCTCCTGATAACTACAAAGATATTTAAATTGTAGATCTGAATTATAAAACTATTCACAAAATAGTTTGTGCTTAGTACAGTACTGCCCCTGCAGAATTCTCTGAAATAATTCCATTCAACAATTAGTTTTTGAGCACCCATTGTAGATGTGTATTGAAGGGAGGAGGGTTTGCCACCTCAAAATATGCCTTTTTGAAATATTGATTATTTTAAGTTAGTTATGTTTAAGAAACAAAAGACAAAAAGAACATTTGAATCCCCTTGTTACCTGTCTCAGGGAATTTAGATAGAAAAAATTGTTTAAAGGAAGGGAACTACCATGTTAGCATAATATGAAGTAAGTATGGCAGACAGGGAAGAACCAACTGAAGTCTACTAGACTTCTGGTGTGTCCCATTGTTTCTGGGGCCAGTGACAGAAATTCATTTTCTAAATTTCTGCTCTTTTTCATCTGCCTGTGAATTGCTTATTTCCCTTTTGTTGTCCCAGACACCCGTCTCCCAGGAAAGATATGAGCCTCATGAGCCCTATTTGTCTCTGTGTCCCATGTTTTTAGAGAACCTCCTATATGTACATGTGTAATAAACTTGGTTATATTTCCTATTAATCTGTCTCACGTCAATTTGATTATTAGACCAGCCACGAGACCTTAGATGAGTAAAAGGATTGTTTCCTTCCCTACAATAAACCTTTGGTTATGTGCCTTGGAAAGAGTCAGAGACAGTCCTTTTGTTTAACTGCTACTGTTTATCTTGGATGTTGAGCAATTAGTACATTTTTATAAAACAAAGTGAAGTGAAGTTTTTTTTTTTAAATAAGAAGAACATTAAAAATGCTTTGTTAGAGTATGGGGCTTGGTTACTCAAAAAAGTAATTATTTGCAGCCTGCAAAAACAAACAAACAAAAAAGAAATCTATTCTAAAGAGGTTACAATTGAAATGAAGGTCAATTTGAATCCCAGCTTCCCTCTGCATTTCTATTGAGAATGAAAAGTCAAGTTGTCTTCAACTCCACATTCTAGATTTGATTACTAAGCCACCGTTGTGTAATGAACTTGAACAAACAATGTAATCGTTCTAAGCCTCCATCATAAAATGTATATGATGGAGATAATAGTATGTTAACACAGAAATGCTATGAAGCTAAAATGAGAAAACATTTATAAAGCATGTAACACAATCCTTTGTATATAGTACCTGTTCAATCAACATTAGTTCTTATTAATATTGTTGTAATAATAATTGCAATTATTATATCTTAGTCGGAGAGGCACAATAACAGTAAAACAAATAGGAGCAGAGACCCAGAAACAATAGCAGGAGCATTTTTGAGAAACAATAAACAATAAAAGTTCATTTTGATTTGAGCATGTGGTTCATTTGGAGAATAGTGACTGGGTGGCAATCCTGGAAAGTAGATTGGGGATTTATGGATGGGCTTAAGTGCCAGGTTAATAAATTTAGAATTAATTTGGTATACAAAATGAGTCACAGAAGCTAATTGAGCTTGGAAGTGATATAATTGTACTTGTTCTTTAAAAAGATCAGTCATGGATTTCAGTGGAAAAAGAGGCAGGAAGGCCACTTCAGAGCCTATTAAAGATGTCATTGCAAAGGGAATAATATCCTTTACAAGAATAGTAGCTACAGTAATGGAAAAAAGAATTCCAGGAGGATTACCAAAGAAAAATTGCCTTACAATTGCTCTGGGTAGAATGTAGAAAATAAGAAGACTGAGCAAAGTTGACTAAGACTGCACTCAACAATTGGACGTCAAATGGAAACTGTAAATAAAACCTGGGAAGCAAGATCTGGAGATATTAGTTCTGTGAAAAATGTGGCACTTTTTGATTGGTACATAATAAGCTTGACAAGTTGGTGAGATATACAGTTTAAGAAAACAAAGGCAGTTAAATTCCAAGATGGTCCTGAAGAGAGAGCTCAGGGCTATAGACAGATACTTTGGAGCCATTTATATTGAGTGTCAGTTTAAGACATTGGAGAAGGTAAACCTTGAAGAAGAGAGATTTGAGAAAGATAGTAAGAGCTCTTCTAAACATTTCTAATCCAATTGGTTAGGTAGAAAAACTGATCTAAATCATAGGTTTCTACAAGTAATTGCTCCGAACCTTAGCATTTGCACATTATATAGTTAAGTAAAACATCACAGATCTGCTCATTCTCAGTTCAAGGTTGCTAGAAACTAGACAGAGGGTGGAGAGGCAACCAAGTCAAGAGCTATATGATCTATTATCTACACTGAATGATGAAATCATAAATCAGTGCCTTACCCAGGAATTCTTTGATAGACAGTTTGAGGACTTTCTCTTATTTCGTTTTTTATCTACTATTAAAGGTCCTGTTAAGTTTATCTCTAGTTTATCCCTAATGGTGGAGCTAGTCTTTCCATGACTTTGTTCACTTTGTTTTTTCCCATTGTACTCTTTTATCTGTAATAGCATCAAGAGAAGTAGCTCTTTTCCTCCCCGGTGTACTCTCTGCTCCTTGGGAACAAACTGTTCTCTGCTTATTTCCATTTTATGTTGCCATTCTTGCAGACATTCAAAAACTCCATCAAACATTGTCCTCTGAGTTCACTGAAATCAACATTTTTTAATGTTACTTATGTCCTTGATATGACACATAGTCCCCTCAGCAATATACTTCATTAAATACTGACAATGGAAATATTAATATAAGGGACTCTTATTTTTCATTGGACATAAAAAGGAAAAGAAAAGGTAGAGCTTTTAGTAAAGAAGGAAAAGGAAATTTTCACAATGTGAGAAATTCCATAGAAAAAAGTTCTAGTTAAATGTAGAGTTGTTAAAACATATAATAGTAAAAATGATTTGTAAGAAGTATTTTGATAATTTAAAGTTTTTTGAACAGATGAGGGATGGATTGCTAAAAAATATTAATATGGAAATCATATGATAAGCTAGAGAAAAATCTAGTCAGCAAATATAGACAATTCTTTCAAAAGTTATGGGAGAAGGTTGGAATTTTGAGCTAAGTATAAATCTATGCTATCAATATTCCGAATCATAATTGATTTTGATTGTCATATTGTGAACAAGACAAGGAAAAAAGAAAAAAATAACAGAATAGTAAAATCCTATTTTAAAATACCTTAAAATGTTATCTATAATATATTCATATTAATACATTTTAATAATATTTCCTTCTCTTTTCTTTAACTTGCATTCTTTGCTACAAATATTGACTCTAAAAATAAATACATTAATATTTACAGTCTTGACATCTTATTCAAATTACTGGATCTTATTTCTAAACAATAAATCCAATCCCACATCTCTCAGCTCACTGTGGCAATAAAAATAGTTTCTTAAACATCTCTTATAATTATTATTTACTGTCATTTTTATTGCTGGAACTGTATGTCTTTTCCTTATTCCACCAGGCCTGAAAAAAAATTATAGATTGCTAAGAGGCTATTTTATATAGCCTTTTTTAAAATACCATTTTATGGACAGTAAAGATTATTTATCCTGAAACTTTCAATATTAATCTTCTGTTTGCAAGGCACTTTCTATCATTTTGGAAAACATAAATCAAAGTGATCTGCAGCTGTTATCTCTCCCAGGTGTTAGTCCATAATTTTTCTAAACTTTATATTCCCTCTTGCCTAGATGTTCCATGGCTATCGAATTCTAACCATGGAAAATTCTTACTTCACTGTGATCCTACATTTTTCTTGACTTGTCTAAAACTCTCTGTAACTAACATACACAGTCACAATTTATAACACTCTAAGTTGCCATTTTACCAAATACTTTCATATGTATATCATAAGCTAATACATTTTGCTTTTGTCACCTTGTCACCCCTGCCCTGGATATTAAAGATAGTCCATTCTCTATCCATAGAATGAACCAACCCGGTAACATAATACTTGCCTGTCTGTATCTGTCTCCAGTTAAGTACATCCATAGACATTATATTTTATTTCCATTTTGTACCTGAGAAGAAAGGGGTTCAGAGAGGTTAATTGACTAGTCCACACGATGTAGCAAGTACCTGGCAGGGGAAGTTCCCAAATTCTGTAGCTGGGCCATTTCCCCTACTTCAAACTCATTTTCTTTCATTTCCAATTACATTCTCCACATAAATATGAAAGCCCAGCACTACAGAATAAAGTGATGTATATAGATTAGCATTTTTATTTTCTGTTTTTTCAAGGTGCTGAAGTGCTGGCATTAAATAAGAACTTTGGGTTTGACTTTGCTTTGGATAATACATGAGTTAAGAGATGCAAGCTTCAATCATGTAGGATAATAGATGATCTGCTGAAGAGAGAAATTGATTTTGAAGTTGTAATTTACTTGAAGTGTTTTGATGATCTCATAAAATACAGGCACAAAATTGAAGTTATTTAAGATTTTATGACTCTCTTAAAGCTTGAATTACTACTTCAGTGACAAAGTCCTCAGGAAAGCTCCACAGGTTGCTGTAGTACAGACTATATATTTATTACACCGTAAATATATTTTTTGGTATAGAAGCTTTTTCTTTACCCTCTTCATCTCTTATTCATTACCTCTCTCTCCCATTCTTATTCCCATTCTGTCTCTCTCATCTTATTTCTCTCCCTCTCTCCTCCTCCTCCTTCTTTATTTATTCCTCTTCTCATTCTCCCTGTCTGTCTCTCTGCCCTATAAGTGTCCCAATCCCATTTTGTTTGGGTACCTAACCTAAGTTCTACATTGACATTTAAAATAAATTTATTTAGGATAGTGGAAATAACTTGATATATATAATCTTTTTATTGCTAGCTATCAACCATTGCTTTTGAACACAATTCTGGTGTGATATTCTTATCTGGGATTTTATAATTTCTATATTATTCACATATTTAAATTTAATATCCTTAAGTAAGAACAATAACATCCGGAAAGAGGGTGTAAGAGGACTAGTGTCTTCCATAGGTGGGTTGAAAAAGTAGCCTGAGGAGCTTGAAGGGTTGCTCTGGTGCAGCTGTCCTCAACCTTGGGATACAATGGAATCAATGGAGAGTTTTGTACACCACCCAATCAGAGTCTCTATAGATCTATTTTTAAACTCCTCAGGTGATTTTAATGTGCACAAACTATAATACCCTTCACTGTAGTGGAAATCCCTTATCAGAAACATAAGAGCATTGGAAAGCACTGCCCTCTGATAGTGTGTGTGTGTGTGTGTGTGTGTGTGTGTATGCACGTGCGTGCATGCGTCCACACACGCACACACATATAGGTAGGTATATAGGTGGACAGTAAGTAATACAAATCAATAATAATCTATTTCTCAACTTGTTCAAAATCTGAAGAAGTAAAAAGTAGCCCAATTATTACTTTAAAATGACACCTGAAATACACTCAGTCAATGTTTTTCAAAATGGATTACATGAACTCATTCATGACATATAATGATCATTTATGTAGCACAAGAGAAATACACTTTATTTTAGTAATTCTCATGTATTATAATATCTAATGGAAACATATGTATCCTAGGAAAATAAAAGATGCTACTAATTTCTTTGCTTAAAATGAGGAAATCATTGTAATTATCCCCATTATGCAGACATGATTTACAGATGGCATGTAATCCTACCAGTGAAGATTCTAAATCATTCATTTATGTATCTTTTTAGGCTGTTGAAAGTATGGATTACATAGATGATATGAATCACGTGTGGATTTTCGATAACTTAATTTAAAAAACTTTCTGCATTCTTTTGCAGTGATAAATCTAAAAATCACCTTAGAAGAAAATAATCATTTAGTCGAGTCTTTTTTTTTTTTTTAATTGGGGTGACATCTGTTAGCAAGGATTACATAGGATTCAGGCATACAATGCTACAGTGCATTGTCAACTTGTTGTATAATCAGTTCACCACCTAATGTGACTTCTCTTTCCATCACCTTATATTTAGCTTCCCCGCCTCCTCTCCCACCCCCTCCCCTTTCTCCCCTCCCTAACCCACTCATCCCCAAATAAACATTAAACTGAAAGCAAAGAAAAAAAGAAATGAACAAATAAGTCATAGTCGAGTCTTTATAAGCATATATTATAAAAGTGAGATTGTGCTTTGTTTTGCTATTGTTCTGATGACAGTGATAGTTTCAGAAGCATCATTAAGCTGTACCTAAAATTGGAATTTTTAAAGCATAAGGGTGCTGATTTTAAATATTTATGATGATTATATTAAAATATTCAGAGTCTTTGTATAGATATAAAAATCAGTTAAATAAATCAATTAATGATGTACTCTTTGTAGTTTCAATTTCTGAATTAGTGTTGGCTAACAATTTAAAATAAATGTTATGTATTTAAAATCATAAGTTAAACAATATAATGAACAGTTTTAGAAATTTGCCTTATTTGCTTTAAATTTTTTATTAGTTAATGGCACAAATACAGTTATGGTCCCATTTGTAACATGATTTGAAGTCATTCACATTCATTCCTCCTTCTCTAGGAATTAATTTCTTAAAATTTCTGTGTATTTTAAGTGTTTATGTATTCTTATGAACACATTTATCCTTAAATATAGTAGTATTCATGTCAAATTTATGTTAATTTATCATAGTATTCATAATGGTTAACTTGCTTTTATTTAAGAAACATGTTTTAGAATTATTTGTTTTGATATATAGGGAAATATAGTTTGTAAGTTGTAGCTATTATGCTAATTCCTTTGAATAAATATGCTATATCTTATTTATATTTTCTTCACCTACTGGGCAGGGTGATGTTGCCCAAATTTGAATAACATAATCAGTCATTTCTTGATTATTCTTGTGCGTGCATATTTTTGTGCATATGTATAAATTTATCTAAGACACATCTAGAAGTTCCAATTGATGTGTAATTGGTTATGATTATATTGAAATTTAAATGCACACCAAATTGTTCTCAAAAGTATTTTGGTTTCTATATCATATTGCAATATGAGAAAGCATTGCATTTTTAATTCTAGTTACAAGGTAGTATTGTCAAACTTTACGATTCTGTCAATCTGATAGATATAATCTTTTAATTTAATTTTTTATTGTTATTCAGGAGTAACTTTCACATTCACTCTTGCTATTATGATTTTCTACTCTGTTAATTATTTGTTTATATTCTTTGTACAATTTTCCCTTCATGCTTTTGTATCTGTTTTTTAACATAATGAGTCAGACCTGTCTACAAATTCTGAATATTCACCTTTCGTTGGTTATATACATTGAAAATATATTTTCCCAAATTTGTTTTTTTAACCTCTCTTATAGAGTATTTTTGTCATACTGATAAGAAACTTCATAATTTATTGTAGTCAAGCTTCTTTATTTGTGCTTTAGTGTCACTGAAAAAGCAGTCCATTCCAGGAGGATATGAAAACATGCTCCTATATATGGGTACAAAGTTTTCATTTTAGAAATAGTCCAATAATCTACCTAGATTGTCTCATATGGTATTAGTTGGTGACATAATTTTTGTTTTCATATAAAGCTCCTTGTGCCTCAGTCCCATTTATTGCATACTTGAATTTGTTCCTACTAATTTATAATGCTCCTTTCTCTGTCATACTTTGTTTCCCTAACTGTTTGGGTCAATTTATAGGTTCTTTATTGTATATATATATATATATATATATATATATATATATATATATATATATTGTTAATATATATGATTCACATTTTGCCAATTCCACACCACTTTTTTTTTATTACTATACTTCAATAACTCTTAGCAACTGGTAAGAAAAGCCTGATTTTCCTTATGTTTCTTCTTGGCAAATAATCGTGCTGATTCCTGCTTATTTACTCTTCCATGTAACTTCAGGATCTATTTATCATTTTATATGAAGAGAAACTGTTTTGAGATTTTTATTGAAACTGCTTGAAATTCATATATAAATTTGGAAAAAGTTGAAATGATATGTCAGTTGCAATATGATTGAGAAGCCACACGTAGTGTGATTTTGAGTATTCTCACTAATACTCAGCTGTAGCTGCCTCGGCCTGAACCCCCAAACAGAACCAAGTTATGTACTTGTTCAGCAGCCCCTGACACAGGGCGATTGTGTGTTCTCTATCCAGCACTCAGCTCGTTCCTTCTCGGTTTCTGTGTGCTCACTCCAATCCCCGCTCTGTAGGCCTGTTTATACCACGTGATCCACAAATGCAGGTGGATGTAGGATGTAGATTGCCTTTCACAGCTTCTTTTGAGATATCCCCAGATTTTAGGCGTTGAAGGTGACTCGAGTTTAGTGCTTTGAATGAGCCGATTCTTTTTTTTCTTATTCTTTTTCAGCAGCTACTTCTGAATGCTTACAGCATCAGGGGTTGTAGGTAGTCAACTTCAGTTCTGGAAATCCATGAGTTTATGTTCCATTTTCTTTACTTGGTTTGTTCTATTGTAGAATGTAGATATATTTAATTCATTTTATTTCAACACTGAATCTATCATTGTTCTTTATCTGGGCCTGAAGGTCTTAAAATATACTGGTGGTATAGTGGCTACACTTCGGCGCTCTCACTGCCACAGCCTGGATTTGATTCCTGCTCAGAGAACCACAAAAAAACCAATTATTTGTAATTTCATATTGACTGGGAATACAAGATTAATAATGTTTAAATGTTTGTTGTATGAGCTCTTTTTTTTATCTTTTGTTTCTTTCGTTTGCAAAGCAAGTTGAGGCAGGGTATATTGGGGCAGTTAGTAAAAAAATAAATTTGAATTAGATATTTGAAAGAACATTGGTAACATAAAAGGATAAATACAGTGAGGTTTTTTTATTTTAACTTATCTCCTCTAGTCTGGTAGAATTATAATAGTTAACAGTGAAACTCTCTTTGCTCATTTATTCCAATATCAATGATGATACGGACTCTAGAGATTCCTAAGTCGCTACTTCTTATAAATAAAAAAATCTTTATTAGTTTAGTTGAAGTTTGTATTTATTATCAATTGAAATTGGTTGAAGAAAACCTGTGTGGTCAGATCTCACAGTGACATTGGGGTTTTAGTTGTAACAAAAATGGTCTGGAGACTTTGCCTTGAAAACTATAAATCAAAGTCAGAATTAAAGTTATACTTGGCAATAATGATGTAAGACAAATGTAACCATACCTTTAATTACTTACATTCCCTAAATAGACATATCCTCCACCATATTTGACTTTTAATGAGCTAGCAATATTTAATTGGTTAAAATGTTCATTTTTAACTGGTTAGATGAAAAGATACATCAGTTAGGAAATCTTCCTTCTTATTCTATGCTATGAAGACCAAGTATTGGTCGAACTCATAGCAGAGTGTTAAAGGAAAGAAAGAGAAGAACACTGATATTAGGAAGCCCTCATATAATGTGTATTGCCAATTCTGTTTTTCTTGCACAACAGAGTCATGTTATCATTATTACCCTGAAATGTCATACAGATCTGCTCTAGAAAAGTGACATCTCTATCTTTATTATACTGGAAGGTAAATAAATTTGATTCAGGAAATGAGATATTTCTAGATTTATTATCCTGAGATATAGGTATATCTGTTTTAGGAAGAGACATGTCTATATTTGCAAGGCTATCTGTTACGAGAACGTCCTTGAAAAGACACTCTGGAGAAAATAAGTTGTGAATGTCTTTGAATGTGTTCAGAAATATGAGTGATTTAAGGAGAATTGTTCCTCAAGAAAACAAAACTAAAACTTTGAAACAACTTACCTGTCTGAATTACTTACGTGTCTAAATTCTGTATCTGTATTTTTAAAGGCTGCACAAGGTGTTTAGATGAGTGGGCTTGCAGACAGTTTTACAAAATGATGCTTATTCTGTTTCTTGGATACTTTAGCTTATGAGCTAATACGGATGAATGACAGTGGGAGTGAACCAAGAGGCTAAGAAGAAGGATAAGAGTCTATCAAACCCCAAGAAACCAAATTTTTCACTGAGGAAAACTGAAGAACGTAAGAGGGAAAATCCTGAATTATTTAATATCACAAAATAAATGTGAACTATATGGAAGTGGCTGTATTTACTTTGACTGATTACATTAATTCTACCTTCAGAAGATATGGAATCTTTACTAAACTGCTAAATCATTCTGTTAGAAAGAAATTTAAAATTTTATAATTTTTTTCTAGTTTTTCTATTGAATATTTATCTAAGCTGCACACATCCATGCTTATGTAATAGCACAACATTTTTCACAATGTTTTTTGTTTATTTTATATGTATTTTGATTAATTTCCTTCAAATAGAGAGAATTACTTGGCAAAATGAATAAATATGTTCAACTAATGAGTTATATATTTCAAAAATATTTTTCAAATTTTTTATGAGTTTTTTCTTAAATACATTTAGAATGAGATGAATAGAGAAAATAAAAAAAGGAATTGGAGAAGGGAGATTAGAAATTATGTTGAAAATATTGTGTTAAAAAGAGAGGTGGTCTGATAGCGGGAATATAGTGTGGGATCAAGAAGATATTGTCTTGATGGGAGATATTAAAGCATGTTTGTATACTTTTAGGTATAATCTGCAAGAAAGAAAAACAAAATGGAGATACAAAGATAGAGAGGGAAATTCCTGAAGTGAATTCCTTGAGTTAGCAAAAGAAGAGGCATTCTAAGTGCTTAAATATTATAGTTGATCCTATATTTGATTATATAAATAGGTTTCAGTCACAGTAGCAGAAATGAATGTAATGTACATAAGAATGAACAGAAAAAGATGTGATTGTAGGGATTTGTGGAGTTTCTAAATGGTTTTTATTTTTTCTTGAAAGAAAAATGTGATTGAAAGTAAGGTTTGGAGTGTATTGATTGGGCCTTTGAGGAGAGAGAAGAAGTATAACATACTGTCATAGGGATGATGTTTGGAGTAAGGACACATAGTATGAGTACACTATTTCTTCATGAACCTATGGTCAACTATCCTCTTTTTACTGAGTAAAAGGGCAATTACTCCTCCAGGATATATAGGTGATTTGTAATTAGATGAGTGCACGTGATGCTTCCTGACATTGACTTTACGTAGAAAATGTCTATGTGACTTCTGACCTGAAGTACAATAGAAGCCATTTGCTGAAATGGTTGATATCAAACAGTGGACTAAGTCCTTATAGTGAGTTGTAGGTTAGAAGTAAGGAACTTGAAGCAGAATTGTGTGGGCAGAAAATGAACTTATGGGTGATAAGTCTATCATGATTTTAAAACTGTTCGCTGTAGTCAAATGCAATAACAGAGATCGAGTCACAGTGTAGACGGAATATTGATTATTCTCCAGAGAGTATGGAGAATCAAACAAGGGGCAAGGAAGTTGAATTAGAATATTATATTAGAATGAAATAATCAAATACTAGAGCAATGAATTGAAACTAGTTAGGTGAAAAACAAAGATGCATAAAAGGTAGTATTTGATGAAAAGTTGTTGGTCAATAATTTGTGACTTCGGACAAGCTCAAAGAAATGTTAGTTTTGGAGTAACAAAAGGAGTCATGTGGAAAGATGGCTGTGATGTCCAGAAAAATGGGCAATATTTGAGGAGTATGAGCAAGTCCCTGGGGAGTAAGGGGCTGATGTGGACCGGAGGACTATGGCAGAGAAGAATTAACAAATGAAGCTGCTGTGACATTGAAATGGCCAAGATTTTTTGACTTGGCGTTGGTTGTAATGGATTCTTTCAACTTGAAGATGCATGTCTTTTCTTAAGTACTGTATTATTTTAAACTTGTTTTATAACACTTTCTCATCTTAAATAATTCTCTACAATTTTTTTTTCTGTGGATTTTTCTATTGTTACTTTTATATTAATGGTCACAATATACTAGAACCATTACAATACTATTTATTTATATCCCCTAAGTTTGGGAATAATTTCTCTATGTTCATTGTTAGTAATAACATATCCTGCCCTTTCTAATATACTAGTTTCTGTTGCATAAAATACCTCGCAGTGATGGATTAATTTAAATGAATATTCTATTGTTATTTAAACTTTCTTCAATGCAAAGATGTACTTTATGCTTTTTAATACCTAAAGATTTCTATGTTAATATCAAAAAATTTTTAAAAGCCTCTTCTATCATTGTTTCTTATATTTATCATATAAATATTCAGACTGCATTCCCTTACTTCATCTTTATTTATTATAGAGGATAAGATTAAATGTTTTATTTTTGTATTTATATATGGATGCATATATAATACCTATAGATCATGATTACTCATTTTAGACTACAAAAACAATTATATTAGTATAATTTAATATTTAGTTTAAATATAAGACACTAACATAATTTAGTGTATTTGTAAATACCATATTCATAAATAATATAAAATACAAATAAAATATAACTAATATAACTAATATAATTTAGTGTATTTATATATAAAATTATATATAAATTTATAATCTAATAAATTTATATTAGAATTCATGTATTAAGTCACTAAGAAAACCAATTAATAATATGTAAAATGTTCCAAATTATGTAATTATGTATTACAAACAAAATATCAGGCAAAGATTAATGAAGACAGTAATTCTTAGTAATAGCATAATAAATAAGGAAAATTAGCTGATTCTGAAAATGCTAACATTTGAATTAACAGAAAAATAAAAAAGAATAATTTAATTATACATTACCAGTGAAATAAACTTGAACTTGAGGAAAAATAAGATGAGATTACTATAATATTATTAATTAAAATAATGTGTGCAGTTTTAAAATTTATATTGTAATTATTTATAAAAACAATTTTATAAATAATAACAGTTAAAATTGTTGAAGTGAGTTCAATTTTATAAGAATAAAATTCTATATAGTCTTAGAATTAACACTTAATACACTTGTAAAATGTAAAAGATTTTAAATTTATTAAAGAGTTGTTATTTTGAATATTAATATAATATTATCAGAGGCAAAGAGAATGAAATCTGCTAAAGATGTATTTATTTAAGAAGATAGGTGAAAACCTATTTGAAATAACATTTCTCAAGTCAGGAAGACTAAAGAGACTTCAACCTAGATTATGAAGGTTTATGAATTTTAAAATTATTTTGAGAATTGCCTTGTTACAATTCAAGAGAGTTCACATCCTTCAACAAAGTATGGAAACCCAGTGTGTTTAGAAGTATCTATTTCCTTTCTGACCATAAGCTCACAATTATGAAATAAAATATTCTTTCATTTATCATTTTAAAAAGAGGGTAAGAGGGGTTCCCTGGTGGTGTAGTAGCTAGGCTTCAGTGCTCACAATGCTGCGGCCTGGGTTCCATGCCCAGCCAGGGAGCTAGCTACACCCCAAAAAATGAATAAATAAATAAAAATAAAAAGAGGGTAAGAGAACTAGGTTTTTAATAATGAAACTATCACTTTGTCACAAACAATATTATTTCTATATGTCTATATATTTAAATAGAACAAAACTAGATTTGTCTGGAAATGTGTGTTAGGATGAGCAAAAATCAGTATTTTGTATCATAAAAACAGCAAGATATATTTGCCCTTTATTATTTTTCCATTATGGAATTTTGCATTATATTACAACCAGATTTATTCTTTTTAAATAATATATCTTTTATTTGCTTTTTTCCTTTCCCAGAAATATATTCTCTGTCAATTACTTTTGTGAAAAGCCATATCCATACTATTGGAAAAAACAGTCACATGTAAACATATTTGCAAAATCTTGCAATACTAAAAAAAATAACTTTGTGGGGGGTTCCCTGGTGGTGTAGTGGCTAGAACTTCAGTGCTCTCAACACCGCAGCCTGGGTTCAATTCCCAGCCAGGGAACCACCCCCAAAAAAATAAAAGAAAACTTTAGCTAGCTTTTTAAATTTCAGAAATTTTGCCGAATTCTAAAGATAGAAGATAAATGTCTTCAAAGGAACTCAGTATATAGAGAAAGCCATCTAATTGGGAGATGGAGGAAGAAAGAAATACAGGTACTTAATTACATAGACACAGCCATAATTCAAAGTAAAACTCATTTAAATTTAATGGTTAAATTTTTTCCACCTAGTATAATGGAGTCTCAAAAATTAATTTTGGCTTTGTTTTCCCAAAATAAAGCAAGTCAAGTTTCCACACTACAGTGTGTGAACTGAAATTCACAATCACATACCATTAATATTTAAAAGTAAAGAGAGGTTTGTCATTCTTTTTCTTTTTTGGCTTTTAGACTCGCCTTTATTTTTTGCTTTAATTTCAGGGAAATTCTAAAATTTGAATCATTTTTTCATACTACAACTTGATGCTCTTATTCAATATTATGTTTTTAGAGCTATTCTGCCTTCATACATATAACTTTAGACACTGTAACTGCTGTGGGTGTTTTATTGTGTAAATAAAGCATTATCTCAAATTAGAATAGTTCTGATTTGTGTTGTTTAGTTATTGGAAAAAGCAAAGCAATGAACGTCTTTGGATATATTTTCTTAGATATGAAGGTATCCAAGAGTTTCTATAAGTAGGCACTAAGAATTAGCATTTCCTTGTGGCCAGGGTGAGTATTTTTATCTACTTAAATAGAGTTCTGTTGGGCCTCAAGTTTCAACTTTTAGGCTAAATTAATGCTGTGCCAGTTTGTTGGAGATAATAGTATTTGTTTTGGCGGCTAGCGTTGGCATCACTAATTGTGTGTTTCTCTTGCCTGGAAAATTTGTAAAATTTAGGAAATCCAGATTTGCTAACTTTCCTTTCTTCTAACAACAGTTAGATGACTATGTTGAACGTTTAAATTCTGTTGCACTACTTAAAGCAGGTCTGCTTCTTTACAATCCATGGGAAATTTTGAGAGTCCAATTTAAATATGTATATGTAGTCTGTTTTAGGACATGAGTATTTTTTCTGTATTACCTGTCTTTGGTTGTAATTCAGAGTGTGTAATTATTCAACAATGCAATTAGTACAATAAAAATATATTTTAAAAACTTTTCACGTGTCTCTGTTAGAAACAGGCACAGATCTCGCTAAATATCGTCTGATCTTTGTTCCATCTGGGAACAGTTGATGAATGTCTCTTCTCTTTCTCAAGGCTTTTACAGTAATCTTGGTTTTATGTTTTGTTCTTGTGTTGTTCTGAAGCATATTAGACACATGCCATTATTTCAAAATGGCACAAATAATTAAGTCAATGAGATTGTGACAGATCAATTCTTTAAGCAACAACAACAAAAACAAAGGTTTTGTAGCTCCTGTCTCTTATCAGCAGCTTCAATACCTTCCTGAGATTTTTCCCAGATTAGGAGTAATAGTCAGTCAACTCTGCTCTTGGATTCCCAAACCTAACAGGGGTTATCTGTCAAAGTTTTGGCTAATGTAGGACATGGAGCCCCTTCACAGGGTCCCAGCTGTGTTCAAAATCTTTTATTGCCTCTTATAAGTTATTTTTCTTTAGAACATGTGAAATTTTTATTTTAGTTGGAGTATAATGTGATTGGGGAAACCTTTTTCTTACTGGACATGCACTATGCCATTAAATTAGCTTTTACCAGATCTTGACTTTTGGAAATAAAAAAGCCAAGATCTGGTCCCCTTTCCCTTCTGTCCACTCTCTGATTATTCATCTGTTTCTTGAGGCAAAAAATACCTTAGTTTGATTCAAGGGCCAATTTATTATATAAAGATTCAAAACCTAAACAAAAACAACAGAAAATGAGGTATGTTGATACATGAATACCTAAAAATATTAATTCTTAGATTTACATGTGTGGCCTTAAAATGGTGAGATGGTATGGAATAATCTTTGATTGCAAAGATTTAGAAAAAAAAATAAATAGAAAATACATACTTTTGGTTATTGAACAAACAGTGAATGAATGTGATTCCTGAAAAAAAGGATACAAATTAGATGAGCCTTACCATACCCTAGTTGTACTGCCTAGAGGAAATTTCTAAGGTGTGTTGTAGTAAGAGGGACAGAAAACAGCTCGGCCATTTGAGAAGTTGAGAATGAACTTATATGACACACAAAAACTCTAGAGTAGTCAAATTAATTTTGAAAGATAACAAAGGTGAAATAATGACTGTAATTTCAAGACAGTACAGTAAAAAATGCATTTTGATCTCAATGCAAGAATGGTCATATAGATTGGTGGAACTGACTAGATAAGTCTATTTATACATGATCCTTTGGTTTTGATGAAGATTGCAAATGTTTTCATAGAATGAGAAATGATAGTATTTTCAAAACATGGTAATGAGACATGCAGATATCCATGCGGAAAAATAAGAAAAGTCCATTTTATGTCACATACCAAAAAATAAATACTGAATGGACCACTGAACCAAGTTTAAGATATTTCTTACAGATAATATACCAAAGAAATAATGACTTTGGGTTAGAAAATATTTTTAATAGTGTACATATGACTCAAAACTAAACACAAAAATATTGGAAACAAATTGACTTCATGTAAAAGTAAACTTCTGCTCTTCTAAACTTGATGTTCAGTAAATGAAAAGGCAAGTAATGCATTTGTTGCAAATTTTATCTGATAAAGACCTTGTATAAGTAATATGTAAAGGACTCTGACAATTCAATATTAAAAATGAAAACAATGTAATTCAAAAATGAGCACAACATATGCACATATGTGTCACTACATAGGTATAAATAGCTAATAAATATATGAAAATATGTTCAACATCATTATTCAAGAAGAAAATACAAGTGAAAACCACAATGAAATGTTATTGAACATCAACAAGAATGACTAAAATCAAACTTTGATGATACAAGTAATGTTAGGCTGTGGAGTAAGTGGAACTCATATATAATTGATAGAAATGCAAAATGTTGCCGCCACTTTGTAAAACAATTTGTCCTTTTCTCATAAATTTAGACCATTCATTTAACATGGGTTATTGTAATGGTTTCTTCTTTGCCTGTTTATAGTCCTTATTTTAAAGTCTCTCTCTCTCTCACTCTCTTTTTTCTTTTCTTTTTCTTTTTTCTTTTTTATTATTATTATTATTATTTTTTTGCCTGCTGTAGGTTTCACTGATTTGCACTGGCTTACTCTGGATTAGGGAAGCTTTGTCACTTCCATTAGTATTCCTTGTGTGCTATTTGGAACTGTGTGACAGCCCTATTAGGCTGAATAAAAAAGTCTAACTTTTTAAATATTCAACTTTCTTTGGATTGAAATTTGCATGGTAAATCTTTTTCTATCCGTTTACTTTTAACTTTTCAGTGTCTTTTATTGAAGGTGTTCATTTATATGTGTGTGTGTGTGTGTGTATGTAGTATTCAGTTAAATCTGTTTTTTTCCTCTTTTTGACAATCTGTGTTATATATTGGTGTGGTTATATTATTTGTGTTTAAAATGAATTGTGGAATTTTGTTTTGATACACAGATAAGTTTCTTTCTCAGTTACTCTGAATAAGTTTCTTTCAAAAATTTTTAAAACTATATTATGAAATGTCCAGAGCAGCCTTTAGTCTGGGGATAATATACCCCCACTACTAAGGCAACCACCTCTGCATATTTCACAGCAGGCTTGGGCAGACTTTTTAAGGGCAGAGGCTACTTCTCCAAGTGTCATGGTCCATTAGCTATTTATTTTTTTATTCAGGCAGTCACTCCAAAATAACTTGGCAGTCTTCCAGTGGACCAAGATCACGTCTTGCCCAGCCCTGCTCTACAGTATTTCTCAGTGTATTGTAAACTTTGTTTACTCTGGTCTCTGGGAACTCTATTTCTTCCCATTTTATGTGAATTCCAGGAATATTTTGCCCAATGCTTTTTGGTGGTTCCTTCTCTAATACACATCATGAGTATACACAATTGAAGACTTGAGAAGACCCTTTGCCTGTCTTTTCTCCTCTCTGTACATCTTTATCCTCTAAGTTATTATGACTTCCAATTTGTAGTTGCCTCTCTAAAATTTAACTAGTTTTCTTATAATTAAGTTCAATTTTCTAATTGTTTAGGGAGGTAGGTTAATTTCAGTGCCTGATTCTCAATCATGACAGGAAGTAGAATTTGGTTCTTAATATTTCAGTGAACAAATAGTTGACTCTTTTCAAGGTGTTTGATCTGCATCACTTAGGAATTGTCTTTGAAAATTATTAATTTATAATAACCATGTTTCTCAGATTATCCCTTAAAGAGCATGAAATTCACTCACCTAGTGATATTAAGATACATTTCATTAAGGTTGATCATAAGGCAAATCTTGTAGAGAATTTGCCTGTGTGTGTAAATATAGACATATGCAGAAAATTAACTGTAATATTGATGTATTAGAAGAAAATGGTGAGCACTGGTTATTGAATTCTGCCAATTTTTTATCTTTGTAATCAGAGTTGAATAATGAAAAATCCTTATTTTTTTACATTTTTCCATAATATAGGCACTAATATAATGTTTAATAATAAATTTGATAGATGCCAGGAAGACATTTAATAAAATCTACAAACATTTTTTATCAAAACTCTTAGATAAATAGGAATAATTTACATAATAAATAATATATGTCAAGACTTAACATACTACTTCCTGCTAAAAGAAGACTAAAGTCTTATCAATTTAATTCATAAAAAGATAGTAAATGTACATGACTCATATAAAATCTATTAATATAACTTTACAGAAAAAGGCAAATGAGACTTGATTCATGGCAAACATAGCAATTCTTGGATAGGAACAATAAGCGATGTAAAATGTTTCATTTCCATAGTTTTTTATATATTAAATACATTATAGTGTACATCACAGTGAAAAAATAATGGTAACTTAAAAAATTACAAAAATTTCTTAAGTTCCTTAAGAAGAAGAAAGTTCTTAAAATAGATATTAAAAGTTTTAGGGAAGGACTAGTATAACTATGAAGATCTTCAATTGTATATTAGAAAAAATTTCATGATTTGGAGTGTTTAAAATAGTGTTCTTACTAAAAATCCCAGAAGCTAATTCAAGTACCTTAAAGATGATGATTACCATTTCAAACCAAGGGGAATAGGATAATTTATTTTACTATGCTCTACAGAAGAATGGATAACAATTTGGGGGAAAGTAAAAAATCTAATTTATTCCATATATAGTGGTTTTGTAGGGCCACTATAACAAATTACCACAGACTTAAAAAAACCAGAAATTTATTCTCTTATAATCTTGAAAGCTAGGAATTTTAAATCAAGTTTTCAGTGGGCCATACTGCCCCTGAAGTTTATATATACAATTTTTTTCTTTCATCTTTCAGGTTCTTATGGCCTGAGCGCTTCCATGGCTTATAACATCATCACTCAAATCTCTGCCTCTGTACAACATCTGACAATTAAAGTTCATGAGCTCATCCTAAAAAAAGTGCTGCATACTTCATTGCTGAATATCACTGTGGTCACTTTTGAAGTATCCCTCTTGGGAAGTTATGCACTGATGCCAGCACCTAGTCCACTTTCAACGCAATTTTGGAACTCTTTTTCTGGAATAGTCATCAGAGCTCTAGTCGTATTACCCTTGATGTCCTGAATGTCATCAAAATGTCTTCCTTTCAATATTTCTCTAAACTTTGGATAAAGAAAAATGTCACTGGGGGCCAGAGCAGGTGAGTACGGAGGTATTCCAATACAGTTATTTGTGTACTGGCTAAATGCTCCATCACAGACAGCGCCTTGTGAACTGGTGAATTGTCATGATGCAAAAGCCATGAGTTGTTGGCAAAAATTTCAGGTCGTTTTTGTGTAACTGTATCACACAGCCTTTTTAGTACTTCTAAATAGTAAACTTGGTTGACTGTTTGTCCGTTGGTACAGATTCATAATGAACAATCCTTCCGATACCAAAAAAGGTTAGCAACATTGTTTTGACTCTTGATTTGGACTGACAGAACATCTTTGGTTGTGGAGAATTGACTGACTTCCATTGTACACTGTGACACCTGCTTCAGGGTCATATTGGTACATCCATGTTTCATCGCCAGTAATAACATGGCCCAAAACATCACCTTGCCTCTCCAAAAGATCTTGGGAAATTTCAATTCTCCTTTGCTTTTGTTGAACGGTGAGCACCTTCAGGACCATTTCTGCACACACCTTTCTCATGCCCAGATTTTTAGTTAGGTTTTCCTAACTGTTTCTCTGTCGATGTTTACTTGGTCTACTATGCTTCTCACAGTCAGCCAATTATTTTGATACACAATTCCACAAATTTTTGCAATGTTTTCATCAGTTCTGCTCATTACTGGCAGCCCTTCATCAGTGACACTTTCTCTCCCCTCAGAAAAATGTTTAACCCATTTGTACAATATGTTTTTATCATGGCATTATCCCCATAAACTTGAACTAACATGTCTCTGATTTCACTTCCACTCTTGCCAAATTTAACAAGAAATTTAATCTTTCTTCATTGCTCTAATTCAAGCTCTGACATTCTCACAACAGCACACAAAATTTCGCAATAACAATATTGAACACCACTCAGTAAGACACTGCCACACATCAACACGAACACAACTGTGAAGCACAGATATAGTAAGGGTATGAAACCTTACTATGGAGTTGTTTGTACAGTACTGCCAACACAAGCGCATGGCTGCAAGTTCTTGAATTTAATTGTCAGATCTCTTATTCACGTGGCATTCTTCTCTGTGTGTCCTCTGTGAACTTTCCTCTTTTTATAAGGATATCACTCATTGAATTTAGGGCCCACCTTAAATCTAGGATGATATTATCTCAAGATTCTTAATTAGTTATATAAATATGCATGCATACACAATTTCCATTAGGTCACATTCTGAGTTTTTTTAACCTATTACTCTATACTTTAAATAAACTGCAGACTGTTAATTTTTTCAATTTAGGCAAGTATTTTGGCAATAAACAATCTTACTCAAGTTAACTCAAATATAAGAAGTTTATTATACAAATCATTAGTGAAATAGCAGGGAAGAACAAGAATATAACTCATTTATAGAATGGAGGCCTAAAACATAAAAAAGTAAGAACAAGATTGTTGAAACTCCTTATGTGTATTCTTTTCACACTACCTGATTGAGAGTGTGGTGACGCCTGAATTCTGAATTTGTATTCTAAGAAGAAAATCAATTATATAGATGAAGAAAAACATTTATAGTAAATTTTCTGCTGGTTATTGCAAGGTCAAAAAGCAGAAAAATATTTAAAAGGTACTATTCAAAATTTTTATAGTCATAAAATGGATGGAAAGTTAAATGATGTTTGAAAAAAATTGTATTAGCTTTCAGAAAACACATATATAGTATATTTAAAATAATGAACAATTTAAAGTCAATAAATAAAACTATTAATTTATGTTCTGAAAAATAAAAATAACTTAAGGCTTTTCTTTTTTATGAAATATAAATCTCAGTCCACAGTCTTAGATCTGTTATGAGAGGTAGCTCTTTAATATCTCTTTTACTTCTTTTAGTGTAATTTATCTAGTTAATCATATAAATATTGATATTCTGCCAATCTATGTATTATCCACATTTTCAAAGATTTTAGTATGGGTTATAACATAGTATTCCATTGTTTTTCTACTCTTCTGGGTATTGAGAGTTACATTTTTTGTTTATTGGTGTATATCTGTGTATTTTTTCTTTTTAATTAATCAGTTTTACTAGAATTAATATATTATTGATTTTTTAAAAGATATGTTTTATAAAATGTCTTTGTGTTATTGTTTATAAATGAGCTGTTTAGAATTCGTAAATCTATATGTTATATTTGAGTAATTAGGGCATGTAGATCAATGGAATCAAGCATAGATTCGGGGGCCCCATGCTCTGTAGTAATGGCTCTACAGTGAAAAAGAAACAATCTGACATGTTTAGCTAACCTTAGCAATTAACTTGAGAGTAATATTCAGGTGGTATGTTCAAGGTATAACTTGATGGTTGTTTTTTAATGTACATTTTAAATACAGTCTCATTAGCAGAATTCATCTAAGCTAAGGAGACAATACTTGTAGGTAAAATATATGAAAAAGTCAACATGGGGACCCAAGTAATTCAGCTATGAGATCCTTTTGGAAGTGTAGAAGTCACAGTGTATGGTGGGAAAGTAAGCACTATTTTTTAGTACATCAAACAGTTTGATGTAATAAGATAGTGCTTACTATTGTTGTCTTAAAAGCATATGGAATGAGTAGAAAATGAGGTCTTGACCTGGTACAAATCTCCCCATGGTATGGGGGAGAAATTGCAGCTCCTGAGCAGGGTAACAGCTGCTGTGTGGGTGACAGCGTAAGCTCTAGAAGATGTGTCCTGGCTACCAACAGTGAGATCTTTTCTCTGTTATTGGATAATGTAGGGTTTATTTTGTATGGTTTATACTTACCTGCATTTTCAAACCATTCTACAATAAAGTTGATTTTTATATACATTCTTGTTATAATAAAATTTTTACTATAAAAATGATCTTACATGAAAAAACATACATTCACTTAGAAGTTTCTAAAAGAAAACCAGATTAATATTATTTAAAACGCACAAAATATTTTTGACATTTAAAATATCAACACACTAATTCGACTTTCACTGCTTAACTTCAGATATATAGGAAATGTTTATAAGCCCTCACAAGTTCAAACAATAAAAAATTCTGAGCCTGAATAGTAGCAGAAAGGCAATATAACTCCACAATAGATGAGTCCCTGAGCACAAAAGAAAGACAAGGTGTGGAAAAATGACAAGGAAATGGTTCTCTGGGTCTTCTTTTGTTCAAAATACTGGCTTAAACATCTGATACACAAGGAATAAATTTCTAGCCTTACTATTTATTAGCTGTACGTCTTTTCTCGAAATCATACCTAAACTTCTATTTTCTTGTTTGTAAAATAGCATCATTATCTATAACACTGAATTTTTATAAACAATATATGAGAAAATTATAAAGTGAGTTAGCCCAGTGGCCCATAAAAATTCTCAAAATGGAAACTATGATTAATACATATTAATAAATACAATTATTAATGACATTAATTATCATACTGCTTTGGTAAAGTGAAATACAATCCAATGATCTTTCTCATTTTCTGAAGAAGACTCCTCTCTTAATTTCTCACATTGTAAGAAGTTATGAAACCTCTTGGATGTTTAATTAAGCATTCCCAAATCCCTATTATAATTATAGAAAACACAGCCTCTGTTAACGTGAAGTTTGCCGAACACATTTCATAAACCAAGTTTTAAATGGGTGTAGACTCAGAGGTCCCTGAAGTCAGTTACCAATCAGCCCACTGCTAAGTGGAATAAACTCGAATTTCATTAGATGCTTTGATCAAACATAAAAGCTCTTGTTAAACAGTGATAATGAAAGATCTCATTAACTGTAGGATAGGGGTGTGCGTGTGGGTGTGCGTGCATGTGTGTGTGTGTGTGTGTGTGTGTGCGCGTGTATGAATGAGATCAATCTCACCATTTTCCAATTACAGATTAGCTACCTGATTGTCTCCTGTTTGTGTTACGTGTGGAAACAGCCCCCTCCTTGGTTTGGTTTCAGGTTAAATAACCAAAATTTGTCTCTCAATCTTGGGGTTTAGAGCTGTTATTAACAGATTTTACATTATATTAATTCAAAAATTTAAAATCCTATTGGCTTGTGAGTTTACAAATATATAGAATTCTCCAACTGAAGTGAACTCATTTTATTGTTTTGTGGAAGAAACAACTCCTGAGTAGTCACATGATTCCTATTTAGATTCAAGAACTATTAATAGCATTTCTAAATCTTATCTTAGCTAGACCCCATACCTAGAAAAAAGTTAAGATTTAATATTTTCTTTATTATTAGCTGGATTTTGAACCCCAATTAGTTAATTTCCCGGTAAACTACAGAAACTTTCGTTAAGTTAGTGATATGCAAAAAACAATGATCTCCTTTCTCAGCTTTTTTTACTGAGTTTCCATTCTGTTCTAGACGGTCTAGAACTGTGATTCTTCATAGGACATCAATGTCATTAGTGTTGCCAAAATAAAACAAACAAACAAACAAACAAACAAATGATTTATCCCAGCCCAGCATGAGAATTACTTTGATTAATGGCTGACATACTGTACTTTCATTTTTACAGTGCTAATGGTTAGGGAAACTATAAAAGAAGAGAAAGACTAAAAAGAAAAGGGAAAATTCTTCTTAACGTCTAGAGCAGTGGTCCAATCTTTTGGCTCTCCTGGACCACATTGAAAGAAGAATTGTCTTGGACTATGCATAACATATACCAGCACTAATACTAACACTAGCAGATGAGCTTAAAAAAAAAAAGGTCACAAAAAAATCTCACTATGTTTTAAGAATTTGTGTGGGCCACATTCAAAGCTATCTTGGGCCACAGTTTGGACATGTCTGATCTAGACTGAGACGAGTCTAAACTACAACCCTCAATTTTGCACAAATGATTAAACCTCCTGAAACTCCAGGGAGCCCCAAGTTCATATTAAAAAATGTTTGGATCTTACTTTTTACCTTCCAACTCTCTCACTCAAAAAATCCATACAATCTTAATTTTGCAAGGTGAAAGTAACTTAGTTTCTTCTAGTGCATAAAATAGAGATTCTGCTTGTCAATTACTTAGTTTAGATTTGTTTCCACAGATTATTTTATAAAATCTGGTATTCTCTTTTGCTTTTTCATTACAATGAAACACATCTAGCCTAATGATAAAGATTGATTTGAGCATAAAGATATGATAATTTTGGGATCTAAACATGCCTCTTAATTACATTTCATTTTTGATAACTAAAATTCTTATCATGCATCATCTCTTCCATTTTACATTCTCTTTTTAATCTTATAACATAGTAAGATCAAATGCAGCAGCATATTCTGCAATTAAAAAGGTGTTCTAAAGTCAAAGCTGATGATATCAAAAATAAACAATTAGTTGATATACTGAACCACGATGTTTATGCTTGAGATGTTTACATTTTAGCTGGTGGACAAATGTTTAAAATCATGGTAAGCAGTTTAAGTCTTATGAATAATGGTTTAATTATCTAAAAGTTCACTACATTAAAATTTAACATGCAAGAATAGAAGATTTGTCTATAATAATAGAATAGTAAATTATAACCATGTCATAATATGACTTGCAATTGCTACCAAATACCACATATTTGTATTATCACTAGAGAGTTTTTGTTGTAAAATATCAAATGGTGTATATTTTGATCATCTATCTTTACCTCTTATTCCCACTCTCCTTCACTCAGTTCCCTTATTGTGCTCTGCAACTGGCTCTGTGGGACTTCACTCTGTTTGTAGGACATGTCCTGTTTCTCAAAAGCAAGGCACTCCATGACACTCTCCTCATTTTACCACTGTAAGTTTCTTAAAATCACCCAACAAATTTTATAATTATCCATTTATTTGCATTAATATTCAGTCAATGTAACTCTCATCAGATGCATTTATATTAAATTATAACAATGTTTGCTTTCTTTATGCATATTAAGACAGCAGTGAGAACACTGTGAGGTGCCTCAGTTCAGGGCAAGGAGAGTCAAGACATTTGGTGTGAGCATTTTAAGGTCTAGTATTTGTTATAAACCCAAGAGAACAATTCAAGTATTTAGTAAGAAGACAAAATGTACACTTAAGAGAGTTTCTTGGACTAGAGATATTTGAAGGATATCCAGGAAAAATTCCAGCCATGATGCCTCAATTTTTCATATTACATGGCTGGATACTCAGACAAATTCTGACCTTCTCGTCTCCAGAACTATGGTATGAATTTCATGTTGTTTTCAGTCACTAAGTTTGTGGTAATTTGTTATATCATCAGTAGACAGCTAGGCTAATATACAAGTTCACAAGAGTTATAATTCACCAATTATACCTTTGTTAACCACTTTAAATAGAGCTAAATTGACAATAAACACAGATAATATTTTTCTTATCTGAAATTGAAAGTATTTCCTTCAACCCTGAAAATATCAGTGTAACTTTGATTTTGAAACAGATTTCAATCTTTTCAATAGAAGTGCTTGACTGTATCTAAATCTAAACAAATATTCATAAGTTTATCTACTGCTTTTTAGCTTTTGTAAATTTTTCCTCTATTAGAATGCAAATTTGACAATATGGCTATATTATTTATAATAGTATTTCTAGTACCTATCAGAGAGTTGATATGATAAATACTCAACAACCACTTGGTATTACTACTTTTATTCATAAATTATGGGTAAATGGTGTCATTGGATATACACATAAAATATATGAAAACTTGCATTTTAATTGAACTATACACTTTGTACAATAGTTTATATAAACATATAATAATTTTAAGGCATGTTTTTCTAAATTTCTTCTTAGAATGATTTTCCATAAATATACTACCAATACTCTGCCAGGTCACAGTGACACATGCTTTATAAATTAATCTCTAAGTTAGGTAATTGTGCCATTGTTCTGCCACAGTGATTCATCCATCTAGTAATTCCTTTATGATAAATTTATATGTGGGAACTTGAAGGATTATAGGATGTGGAATTTCTTACTGGGAAAATAGTAGCAATAACAGTAAGAGGCATAATCACCACTTTTAGCTGTTGCCAGTATGAAGGGTGACAGGTATTTTATTGATGGTTGAATTTTTATTTCTTCCATGGCCAGCTTCAAGGTCAATGTTACTGCTGCTCCATGCCCACCTGCAATTTTTAACAAGTGACCACCACATCTTGATATTGCAGAAACTCCCTGTACTTTTCCTGTATGAAAGAGTTAACCCAAAGTTCAGAGTAGTTGTCTCCTTAGGTGCTGCCATAGGCAACTTCTCTGCCTATACTTCTCTCTTTAAATAAAACTCTTCTTGCTTTCCTACTTTCCTGAGTCTTATGAGTTCTTTCACATTCTGCCAATGACCGGGGGCATTAAAAAATCCACAACAAGCAATATACTAATATATCAAAATTCCATGATCAAAGTGGTTATTTCTGATAATTAATATTAGAAAGTAATCTGAAAATTTGAACCTGTGAATAAAGAGCAGATAAAAAATCTAAGGGGGTTCCCTGGTGGTGCAGTGGCTAGGCTTTGGTGATCTCAATGCCACGGCCTGGGTTCAATTCCCAGCCAGGGAAATACACACCCCCCCCACACACACACACACAAAGAAATCTAAACAGTACTTGCAGTAGGAGTGAAGGAAAAAGTATGGAAAATACTCGGGATAGAGAAGGGGACAATGTCAGAGGAAAGAAAAAAGAAAGAATAGAGGGAGAATTCAGAGAGAAACCAAGTTTCAATAGGTTTTGCATTATCTCTCTTGTTCACTCTGTATGTTTGTAACTGACTAATCCTAAAGTGCATTCAAGTCTGGGTACAACTGAACATTTTTAGACATTGGAACTTATAAAAGGTTATGTTAGTAAATAAGTAAATAGGAAGTTTGGCAATGTTTGACTGATTCTAGAACTTACCATGATCATTTGATGCCCATTCTACCTAATCCTCTGTAGCCAAACTCCTTTGTGACCATTCTAGACATTAATAATCATAAAAGGTGAGATTTTATAAACTATATAAAGGAAATATTCAATCTTTATATCTATTCCCTTAAAAACAATATCTTCATCTAATACCAGGAAGTAATTCTTTCAGAGTGTTCACATCCAGTTATAAAATTCCTCCATTATAAAATTTTGTAAGAGAGAAAATCCACTATGAAAAACCAAAGCACTAAATATTAGAAGATAATAATTGAAATGCAAAGGAAATAGTTGGTGTTTAGAGGGAGGTGGAGGTTATAAGAAGTAGAATGAAAGTTTCAGAACTTCTGTCATTCAGCTCAAGTTACTCTATTTTTCTTTGAAAAATATTCCATTGTATGATTAGTATTAAGCCCCTAATATTAAAAGATTTGTGAATCCATGGCTTTGAATAGTCATGAATGTCTGAATATGTGATGTGAGCACCGAATCTGAAATACAGAATATGGGTATCTGTTTAAACTCTGAGTTCTAGTCTAAGCTCTGGCATTACTGTGTTAACTTAGTAAATCACTTAAGCCTTTTATAGCTTACCATTTCCAAAATATTTTGTTACAGATTATTAAGCTCTTTCAAAGGTAAAAAATATATGAAACTACTTTGTAAAATATTCTATTTGATACAAATGTGTCATTTTTAAAGTAATTAATGTTGTCCAGTTGCCATTTTTTCTTTAAGGACAGCTCTTCTCGGCCTGACCGCACATCATTTAGTTCTAGGGGAGATGGTCAATGACTATTCAGCTTCCACGTCACCACAGATGGGGATGTTACTCCACTTCCAAACTAATACAATTCCTTCCCTGAGAATTTTAAAGTTGCAACCAATGAAAGCATGTCTTTCTATCTGGAGGTGAGGCTGTGACGATGTGGGCTAGATGGAGCAAGCAAAGCCAGCTTGCAGAGGTAGGTTGATGTTTAGATGAGAAAAATGCTGGCCTTGCTCCCCGTAGTCTCTGTCCTCAGGGCCCAGTTGACCTCTTGCTCTTCAGAGGTTTTTTTCCGGGGTCAAAAGAATTTTTTTTTTTTTTTTACTTGCATTAGATCAGATTGAGTTGTCACCCTCAAGCAAAAACGATCGCATAGAATTACGAGAACAGGCTCAGCCATCTTTGACTTACTGGTGGTGCTTTGCCCCCTACTGTCCAGGACACTGCTGCCTGGAGATGGTAAATTTATTTTCTTTTATTAAAAATAAATTTAATAGGTGTTATGTGATAAGATAAAGATGCACTAGGAAACACTTCGTGTTTTTTCATCCATAACAAAAGCAGAAGATAATGGAGATGAAGGAAAGTTATATTTTCATGTATAGTATCCCATAAGGAAATTTGGTTCTGCCAAAATCTTTCCCTTTAATTTTCTGTCAAACACTGTAGATAGCCCTCAGACCATTAAAACTAGCCCAGTGTAGTACTGAATTTTCATTGGTTTATTGTCACTATGAAGAAAATAAAAGCCAAAAAAAAATACTTTTATTAATTTGGAGGATACGTAGGTATGTCACATTTATATGCTTTTCCTTAAGTCTACTTCATTATAGAGTTGATAAATATTTGCATTGTAATTATATTTTATTTTGTTATGTATTTGCCCTTTTCAATTTATTAATCATTTCTAATTGTTATGCATTTCAAAGTTTAAATTTTTGGCTTAGTTTTTGGATTTTTCTTCATTAAAAAGATAGTTTTCTGGATGGACCTGGAGATCATCATGCTAAGTGAAATAAGCCAGACAGAAAAAAACAAAGAACTGCATGATTTCACTCATATGCGAAATATAAAACTGAAAGCAAAGAAAAAAAGAAATGAACAAACAAATAACCCATGGACACAATCAATAGTTTAATGTTTATTTGGGGATGAGTGGGTTAGGGAGGGGAGAAAGGGGAGGGGGTGGGAGAGGAGGGGGGAAGCTAAATATAAGGTGATGGAAAGAGAAGTCACATTAGG
>PVJL010001006.1:227838-257726 GCA_004026885.1 Lyroderma lyra | reverse complement strand
TAGTTTTCTTGTCAGTACCTCAATTTTATTAGAAACTGAAGAAATTATGATGTATAACACTTATTTTTAGAGAAAAAAGCAATTTGGTGTCTGTTTTATTAAACTTAATTGTATTATGAATTACTGTAATAACAGCCTAAATTTTTTAGAGAGAAATTTTAAATGAAATGACATTATATTCAGTTTCATTTTTAGAGATAAATAAAATCTTAGCATGAATTTAAGAACATATTTTAATAAAAGTAAACACGATACTTTATGTCTGTAGGCAGACACTTTTGGAATATATATATATATATATAATGTGACACATCAAGCATATATATCCAACATATATATCCAACATATTATGTGAATATATAAGAAAAAGTTTAAAAGAGAGGGAAAAAAACATTATAAATTAACATTTAAAGAGAAGTATGCTTCTAATGTAGAGGAACACTAAGGTGCCAGTTACCCACTTATGAGAATGATCAGGCTAAGTCCTCTGACCCTTAAAAATAAAATTTAAGAAAATTAATCAGTGTGCTAGTAAAAATATCATTTGCAATAAAAATAACAAGTGTTTTAAGAATGGAGGAAGGATCAGAGTCAAAGATAGAAAATCAGAATTTTCAAGTAGGACATACTTTTATCAATTACTAAATTCATCAATATATTCATCCATTTTCCCATAGGTTTTTAATAATTTTTCCATTGGGGTGATTATTGTGAAATTTTAGCATTTATAATCATATCTTCTAATAACAATAATTTCATATCATTTTTACTGATTTTTAGATCTCTCATTTATTTGCCTTGTTATGCAAGAACATAGTACTTAAGGATGGAAGAATAGTCATCACTAGCAATTCTTACTAGGTGGTGGATACAGTACTACACTGATATACTGTTTTGTGATTGGGTCCTGGAAATGATTCCTAAACAATTATCTGTAGATTTTCATTGTAAAATTACCTGAAAAGAAAATGAACAGTACAAATCCATTAAACAGATCTTGGACCATTCATTCTATCTTAAGATATCTAAGAAAAATCTTATGAAAATGCAAAAGATTTAATTTTTTTAAAGTTTATTTCCAATTCTGCTTTATATGTTTAATTCCATATCTTCATATTCTTATTAATATTGTTTATTGGTAAGTATTTGGAAGGAAATCAATTTTAAGTTATTCTGTATAAACATATTTTTCTACTGAATCATAATGCTATGCATGAGCATTCATATGTATCTGTTGACTTGTATAATTAAGAGCATCAACTCAAATTATTTTTAAAAGCACTCTTTACTTCCTATTCAACTTCTACTAAATTATTTGATATTATTTTCAAAATAATTTTATAACATTATAATACAATTTCAGAAAATCCCTCAAATATTTTATATATTCTTTCTTCTTTCTGATTTTCAATCTTTTCCAATTATATATTTTTTTCCATATTATAAACAGTATGGGTAGACCTTAAACTTTCATAAATGATCACAAGATTCTATTTAACTTCAACTGAGGACTCTGTGTATCATTCATATGATGTTAAACCATCTTAAGAAAAGGTCCATTATAATGTTGAGAAAAATCTTTCTAGCAGCACTCAACAGAAGCAATTTTATTTTTCTTTGTTGCAGTTTTCAAGCTCTGTAAAATTTTCTTTCATATAAGAATTTGAAGTCATATAGTAATAAAAGTAATTTTACAACATAATCCTAGGCTTATAAATAAATAGAGTTATGTATCTTAAATAATTTATTTTGGACAGATTTTGGGGAACACCATTGGGTATGAGATTCAACTTTTTAATGGTATCAGAATTGCCCTTAATTGATTGCACTTGGCTATAGACAGAATATTTATTATTGTAAGAAATGTATACTGGGTAAAATAATTACCTTAGTGTCTGTCTCTGATACCAGAAAATTAAATATATATGTGAACTACTATGGACTTTGTTTTATGTAATTAATCTATTTGCTTTTATTATTGGACTAATATAACATTTACAATCACTTCATTATTAGTTTCAAGTGGTACTTTATTATTAAATCATTAAGAAGATATATAACTCTATTCCTATTGTAATACTAATTTCAAAAGGTTTCTCATGACCATCCATAATTTCTCCAATAGACTTAACTCTCACTATGCATATACAAATCAAATAATACTGCTAATTTTTCATTCAAGTTTTCCCTAAACACATATTATTTTCTTATAATTATTAATGTTATCAAAATATAGAACACTACTTGCACAGAAGACTAATTATGGAACTAAATTTATTTATAATCCACAATGTAATATCTGTCATATATTTTTAGATGCACTGATATTTTGTAGCTTACAACCATCCATAAATGATAAGTCAATCATGCCTGCAGTGCTATCCCTTTGGACACGACAAAGGGCAGTTATTTCCTTATAAAGACCTTTAATATTTTATACTATCAATATTATTATTGTGTAATTACTTTCATTTGAAACATAGTTAATGATAATTCATAGAAATTTAAAACTAATATTAATTATATATGTCTAAGTATAATTATATCTATATTGTAATTATTTTTTCTGCAGAGATGACATTTCTCAGATTATTAGTTGTTCTTTTTCTTACAAGGATCTATAGTTAGAAAATATAGGTTTGGTTAGTGATTAAAAAATTATCTCAGGATCACAATTTTTGAATATGCATGAGTGATTTATTATTATACTGATACAGATATTGTAAGTGTTATAATGATTCCTCATGCAAATTCAATTCTAAGTCATTTTCCCAGTTGTTTTCCTTTAAAATTAAATTACAATATAACATTTTTATAAATTGAGTTTTAAGGCTGAGGAAGTTAAATGATCCTGATACAAGTTTTAGCAAATTATGCAATGTGATAAAAGATACATAAGAAAGCAATTGCTGAAAATATAAATTATAGACATTTTATAGAAATGTATTTATAGTACTTTCAGTTACTCTGACGTATTTTTAAACTAAGTGTGCAAAAAGTCTTGTTGAGAAACAAATTTAATAAATAAAATGGGATTTGGTAATTAACATATCAATGTTCTATGAAGAGAGAAAATTATACTGTGTATAAAAATATTTTGTCATTCAACATCAAATTTATTTATACCCATCAAAAATAAAAAAAAAATTCTGGTGAGAAAAAATACTATCTAACCCCAACACCCTATATTCATCTGCCTTCAATGCACACACACAAAATTACAGAGTAGTTGGTAGCATCATGCCAGTGAGCTAGCTGAGATTTTTCTCTGCTTTCATCACCATTTCCACTTTGCCTTCGAGATTCATTTGCTTTGACACAAAAATGGTTACAGTTTTGTATCAGTCGTTTCCTGCAAAATAACTTCAGCTATCCTAAATGAAAAGCAAAATTACTGGAATGAAATCAGGGAACTGCAGACTCACTTGGAATTGTGGGGAAACAGACTTGGAATTGAGTAGGAAACGAGGCTTTTAGGAACAGGATCAATATCAGACCACAGGAGTGTACTATTTAAAAGCTTTTACAAGTAAATGCTTTTTTGTACTTTAATGTAATCATGCCTTATAGCAGGCGTGTCCAACCTGAGGCCCAAAATGACCCACACAAATTCTTAAAACACTATGAGATATTTTTGTAACCTTTTCTTTCTTTCTTTCTTTCTTTTTTTTTTTTTAGCTCATCAGCTCTCATTAGCATTAGTGTACTTTATGTGTGGGCCAAGACAATTCTTTTTCCAATGTGGCCCAGGGAAGCCAAAAGATTGAATACCACTGCCTTACAGAAATGCTTTTAACACACTTTTAATTTAATACCACCTATATTTCCACTTACATAATTAGATATCTACAGTAGATATTTAACTGGTAATCATCTAACCTACTTACAAGACTAATGACTGTTCTGTCCTGTAAAAACTTTAAAATGATTAACCCTGGCATGCTGTGAGTCTAGAAGTAAGGCTATTCTGTAGCATACCTGGACACCTCTACTCCTACCTGTTCTCTAGTGCTTATCATGTGTTAACAACGGAATTGTGAGCCCTCAAATTGCACATGCTGAAGCACAAAACCCCACTATAACTGTAGTTATATAATTTGCTCAGAATTATGTCAGGATCATTTCACTGTAGGATTGTGAGAGGTAATTAAGTTTAAATGAGGTCGTAGGCATAGAGCCCTAATCTAAAAAGATTGGTGACTTTATAAAAAAAAAGAAAAGATAGATTTCTTCTCCTCTCTCCATGTGTGCACACTAAGAAGAGACCTTTTCAGTACACAGAAAGAAGGTGGCTGTCTGCAAGCCGGGAGGAGAGCTCTCACCAGAAACTTAATTATCTGCCACCTACTTTGATATTGGATATTCCAGACTTCAGAAATATAAGAAAATAAATTTCTATTGTTTAAGCTATCCAATCTATCCTATCTTATTATGGCAGCCTGAGAGGACTAATAGAAAAACATGTTTATGCTACATGTTTACGTTACATTATCAGTCAATGGAACATAGAAAGTAAACTATAAAACTTAAGGTAATTAGAAATAATATTTAAAGTTTGCTCCAAAAAGTGCTGTTATTTTAGGTGGGCAAAGCAGGCCACTGTAACACCCTAGGAAAAAAAATGACAAAATCTGGTAAGTTTCTTCAGTCCCTTTGGTTTAGTTTTCTTAAAACAGTTCCATTTTAAATACAATCAACCTAAGAATCTTGAGAAGTTAAATATTATATAGATTATATAAGAGATTTGATGTGGAACTGTAATCAACAGTTTTCCCTGCCTAAAATGATTCATGAATAAGTTAAAATATAATATACATATAAGAATGTACATATATATAATCTCTTAAGCTATCACATAAGGAGATGTTTAAGCTATACTGCTTTTTTTTGTTAACCTCACTGTATTAGTTTGATAGGGTTGCAATAACAAAATGTTAAAGATTGGTTTAAACAAAAATTAATTTTCTCACAATTTTGTAAATTAGATATCCAAGCTCAAGGTTTGCTTTCCCTTGAAACTTGTCTCCTTGGCTTAGTCATTCCTTGGACAATGTTGTCTATGCCCTTATTTCCTTCTTTTATAATAACACCAGTAATATTGGATTGGGACCTACACAAATGACCTCATTTTACTTCAATTACATCTCAAAGGTCTTATCTCCAAATAGTCACATTCTGAAGTACTAGGGATTAGGACTTCAATATATGAATTTTGGGAAACACAAAATTGTAACTTTAACACTCTTCCTAAATAATTATATAATTGTAAACATCTTTCTACCACTAAAAATACAATGTTATGTTTTTATATTCTATTCAATCACGTGGTCTAAATGGAAACTTTTACAACTTCTTAGCTACTGAATACTCTTTTATATTTTTATTCATAACATTTCAAATATAATTACTGGAGTGACTAAGGTTCCTCGCTATTTGATTTTCTTTTTTGGTGAACTAACTTCATAAAATATTTACCTGGTGTCTCAATTTATTTTATGTTATAATTTGAAAGAATCCTTTCTAAAATGAGAATATTAACCCTTTTTATCTGCTTTTTAAATAGTAAATTATCTAATTTTCTGTGTAAGTATGCAACTCTTACAATATTTTTACATTTTTCCCTTGAGAGTTTAACTGAAAATTTAAGGGATTCTTTATATTTGGATTGTTAAAAATATTTTGGTAATTATTACTTCATCATTTCTCAATTTTCTCCTCTGAAATTGTTAACTTGTGGATTTTAGGTATTTTGCCCTCAACATTTTTTTTGTCTCATTGTCTCTTATTCAAAAATTTTCAATCTCTCTCTTCCTCTCTTTTTCTCCATTATTAGATATTTTCTATTTCCTTCTTCAGAGGTTCTCAGATAATAAATTTCTTAATTTATTAAGTTATTTAAAAATGATGTTATGGTCCCAATTAGAAAAAATTGGTGTTGTACATGAAATATACTTGACTATCTTGATACATTTTATGAAACTTCTACTTCAATAAATTAACCTCAATAAAGTTGACTTCAATTTTTCTTGTTTTACTCAGTCTTTATTGCTCATGTTACTAATTCATTGTAAATAAATTATAATTTGTGTTCACCTGCTCATGTTTATATAGTACCTGAGTACCCAGGTTGTCGGGTTACTGGAATATCTTAGGCAGAGATAAATGGATGGGCAGTGGAATCTTGGGAAGATTTGTTTTTTATCATCTGGCACCCAATGACTTGTACATCTGTCACCTTCTGCTGAGATACCAAGATGAAGTCTCTTTGCTCATACTTTGCTGCCATTGCAAAATTATGTTCTTCCAGTCACTCAGATTTGGGGATGTTTAATTCACCTGTGCAGACACATGTTATATGTGCTACAGTTGGAAGATTTGGGCAAGCCTTGCAAGGACTACAGGCAGTAAACCAGTAGACCACATTTCCTCCCCGTAGATGCCTTAGCCAAATGTCCAGTGGAAAGGAGAAAAAAATGATAAGAATTTAGCTCAGGCTTTAATGGTTAGCAAGTGTTGCCCCATGTCTATTGTCTCAGTGTTGGTTCAGGATGTTGCAAAATGAACTGACTGCCACAATTAAGGATATTGGCATAGTAATTTATTTCACTTATTCACACCCAGTGAGACCATAACTACATTTGTGATTATTTCATTCCAAGCAAAAAATTGAGAAGCAGAGATGAATCAAGAATATCTATCTTTTTGTCACTAATTCTATGTATTTTTGTTATTTTATATAATTGTTTTGTGTTTTATAATAAAATCATTACTCTATTTAAAGGTGGGTATATATTTAAAAGTTGAATCAGTTTTTCTGATTCTTTTTATTGAAAAACTTATGCTTCCCCATTGAAGGAAGCCAAACTTTTAACCTACGTTAAGTTGTTTTACATGTTGTAATTTTTTAACATTGTATTTGTTTTCATTTATTTGCCTAGTTATAAAAACAAGCACAAAACTGATTTAACAACTATTAGGCTGTTAGAACATATTTTAAATATTTGAAATCTATAAGATAAACTAATTCCATCACATTTTTCCTAAATTTTCTTGAATACTTTCCCCACTCCAGTATTTTCATGTCATTTGCAACTGTCTTTTGAACTAGTCAATTCTTTCTGCTAGATATTTATTTAGATTTATATATAGGTTACTTTGTAATAGTAATCAAAATAAAGTTGATAATCAATAATGGCTAATATTTGTATTTAGTTTTTTAAATTGTTTTGGGGGTAAATAAATTACCCTGTGATAAGCCCAAACTTCCTTAGTGGGTCTGACCAAAAAATATTCCATTGTACTCACAGTTCAGAATGATGAAATTGCTGTTCTGTCTACTACAAGACTAACCTATGTCATAGAGAAAATAATAATAATAATAAAAAGACAACTTCAAGGTACTTCTGTAATGTATATCAGACAGAATATCAAAGATGTTTATCCAATAGTTTATCTAGTCCTTACAATAAACCTAATATAAATCATTCTTATTTAGAAAAGAGGAAATCAAGGAACAATGACATTAAATAACTTGCCCATTGTCACACAGTAGTACATAACTAATATTTATACCACATTCTTTGTTCCAGTAAATGCATGTCTGTCTCATTTTTCTCTTATTTCAGGGGAGTTTATCTTAAGGAAAACATTCTAATTATAAAGAAATGAAAGGGGCTAGATTAAGTTCCTCTAGGCAATATTAGTTCATTCTTTATCAATAATTGTTTTCTATATACAAGGATGAATACTTACATAACATGTATGGGGCTAATTGTACTATAGTTCATTAATATCAGAATAGGACCCTGAATCAAGAGGAGATGGACACATGGTTTCTCCTGAGGGAATTATAAATGGACTTTTTAGATTGAACCTTTTATTAATTTTATGATATATACATAGAATCCATTATTTAGTTCCACAGAGTGATCTTGTTATCAGTCCTTAAAAATGCTTAGGTCAATTTATCCTTAAATTCTATGAGATCCCGCATTACTATTTAAGAAAGTATGTGTGTGCACGTGTGTGTGTGTGTGTGTGTGTATGTGTGTGTGTGGCGGGCATTGTTTTTCTCTGAATACAGTCCACTGCTAAAGATATGTTTGATAGCATATTTTAATAAAACAAAAAAATACTCAATTATTTTAAATAGAAAAAATAATAATGCCTTCTCAGCTTATCCAAAACCCTTTAAACTATTGTGTAGTTTAGTAAGTATAGACTATTAATAACATATACAACAGTTTTGAAGGATTTCTAAATAGTATAACAATACTCATTTAATTATGTAAAAACTCACTCATTAACACAATAAAACTATACAATGTCAGGTAGAAATTATATTTTACTACTAATGAACTCATACTATAATATAAATGATCAATAAAATTATGTACTCAAAATATACAATAAATAACAAAAGTTATTTAAAATAGCATAAACAAAAAGTCAATTTAAAAAGAGTTCACATTGTTTATTTAATAAATGTTTAGCAAAAATATATTGTGATCCAAGAACTTTACTAGGTAAATGGGCAAACCAGATAGTAATATGCTTAAGGTGAGAGACTTCATTTCATCTCCAGCTGTCTCAAATGTAATAGCCAAATGATTGAATGATTTGTCTTTAATAAAAGCACACTAGGCAATTCAGAACCCATCCAGTGAGGACAACATGACAAAATATTAATATCATCTGCTTTGTAACACTGACAAGCTCACATAATAATAATAAATCAAGAGACAGAGACCTGGCCTGGAGACATCTATTCATTTGAAAAGGCTTAGAGGAGATTCTTAAGAGTGGTTTAAACAGCCTAGGAAACAAAGTTGAACCCTAGCACTCACCAATAGTTTGGATTTATTTAAACACTGAAAGGTTGCACACTAGGAGCATGTATGAACCAAAAATAAGCATCTTTCATATGAACCGTGGCCTAGCATCTACTCTTCTAAGTGGAACAAAAAATCCTCAATTTATTATTTTGATATACTCATATATAACCTTAGATTATTAATGTCCCCAGGTGCCTGCAGGAATAAAAATAATATTCTCTCTGAAGAAAAAATATTGTATCCTTATCTCAAATAATTTTTACCAACAATATTTTTAACACAATGTTTGAACACAAAGATATGCAGACACAATAATATTTATGCTCATACATTGAAATATACAGAAACAAAAAAAATTACAAAAATGAGTAAGACTCAGGTAGAGTACAGATATTTATGTATTTTACTATTATAAATTTTTAAATATTTAGGTTTACTATGTTCAGGTAGATAAAATATATTACATATACAATATAAGCAATAAACACTAGATTATTAACAAAGCAGATTATTGTTATAAATTATATAACTAGGAATTTTTCAAGCATTCCAAGAAAGTACTGGCAGAATATTTAAAATGCATATGTATCTTAATACCACATAGTAAAACAAAGTCAAAACAAATTGCAACTGGAAAACAGCAAAAGAAATAAGAGAGAACTGTTGGTGGGATTGTAAATTGGTACAGCCATTACAGTTTGGATATTCCTCAAAAAATTAAAAATACATCCACCATTCCTTTCCTGGGTATTTATCTGAAGAAATCCAAAACACTAATTCAAAAGGATGTACAAAACCCTGTGTCACTGCAATGCTATTTGGATAAAGAACATGTAGTGTATATATACAATAAAATATTACTTGGCCATAAAAATGAATAAAATCTTACCATTTGGGACAACGTGGGTGAGCCTAAAGGGCATTAGGCTAAGTGAAATAAGTCACACAGAAGGAAGACAAATACAGTATGATCTCACTTATATGTGGAATGTAAGGAACAAAGCCAAAGAACCAAAAAAAAAAAAATAGATAGAGCCTCATAGATACAGAGAACAAAGTGATGGTTGACAGATGAGTGGGGGTTAATGGTCTGGGTGAAAATAGTGAAGGTATCAAAAAGTACAAACTGGTAGTAACCAAAGTTAACCTCTTGTATATTTGCTTCAGAACATTTTTAATCAAAATAAACACTATAGATAAGATTAAGTAAAAATAAAATTAAAAATTGGTAGTTCCACAATAGTCTTAGGGATGTAAAGTACAACTTTACATTGACTATATAGAAAATATAGTCAATAATATTGTAATAACTGTATTTTAATTGTCCCTTTTTTTTTCAGGATAAAAATTCAAATTCTTTACTCAGTGTTCAAGGCCTTTCGCAGTCTAGCTATAGATTACATCACACAGTTCCACAATTCCTAACACTCCACATCTGTTCACTGAATTGTCCCTTTTTTATTGTTAGACTTATTAGGGTGACATTGGTTAGCAATAATTACATAGGTTCCAGGCATACAATTCTATGAGTGCATTGTCAATTTGTTGTATAATAAGTTGACCACCCAGTCAGTTCTCTTTCCATCACCTTATATTTAGCTCCCTGCCTCCTCTCCCCTCCCCCTTTTTCCCTCCCCTCCCCACCCAACCCCATATAAACACTAAACTATCAATTGTTTCCATGGGTTTTTTGTTTGTTCGTTTTTCTTTCTTTGTTGCTTTTGGTTTTATATTCCACATATGAGTGAAGTCACACAGTTCTTTGTTTTTTCTGTCTGGCTTATTTCACTAAGCATGATGATCTCCAGGTCCATCCATTTTGTTGCAAATGGCAATATTTCATCTTTTCTTACAGCTGAGTAATATTTCATTGTGTATATGTACCACAGCTTCTTTATCCAGTCATCTGTAGCAGGGCACTTTGGTTGTTTCCATGTTTTGGCCACCGTGAACAGCGCTGCGATGAACATTGGGGTACATAAGTCTTTGCAGACAAAGGTTTTCAAGTTTTTTGGGTAGATCCCCAGAAGGGGGATTGCTGGGGCAAATGGTAGCTCCATTCCCAATTTTCTGAGGAACCTCCACACTGCCTTCCACAGTGGTTGTACCAGTTTGCACTCCCACCAGCAGTGTACCTGAGTTCCTTTCTCTCCACATCCTCTCCAGCACTTGTTATTCCTTGTCTTGTTGATAATAGTCATTCTAACAGGTGTGAGTTGATATCTCATTATGGTTTTGATTTGCATTTCCCTTGTAATAACTATTTATAGTGCCAAGTGGGTAGTAGACCAATCTAGAACATCACTTTGTAAATCATATAAATATCTAACCAGTATACTGTTCACCTGAAACTAATATAAAATAATATTGCATGTTAAATGTAATTAAAAAATAAATAAAACTTTAAAGAGGAATGAAAAAGAGAGACACAGAGAGAGAGAGAAAGAAGTGCTTCCAGAAAAAACAATTTAACATAAATAAAAAGTAAGCATATAAGGTGATAGATTGTTAATTAACTTAATTATAGTAGTAACTTCACAATGTGTAATATATATATTAAACCATAACATTGTACAACTTAAGCCTCACACTGTATAAAATACACACACACATACACACACACACACACACACACACACACACACAATTTTGTCAATCATACCTCAATAAAGCTAAAAATTTAGAAAGATAAAACAGTAAACAAAATAACAAAAAATAATTTAATAGAACTAATCTCTCAAAATAATAAATAAATGCTGAAAGAAAATATGATAATATGTTTCATGTATTGAAAGAGTGTAAGTGCCAATGTACAAAACTGTACCTAATAAAAATATCTTTCAGGAATAAAAGTTTAAAAAATCATTTTTAGATAAATTTAAAAATATGCCAATTTTTACTGGCAGACCCACACTAAAGAAAATACTAAAAATCATAGCTAATATTAAGGAAATATATATAAAAGATTACAGAATATAATGTAGGGAGAAGTAAGTAAATTTAAATATTTTAAAGTATCTAAACTAGTCAAGAAGAAATTGAAAATATCACCTAACATTAAATTTTATCATGTAATTCCATATTATTAACTCTCAAATAATTACTAAAATTTAAAATAGTATCTAAATTACAAAGACATAAAATGGAAGTTTATAAATATTTAACACATAAAATCATTTTTGTTTCTATATACCAATAATTAATGATCTCAAAAGGAACTAAAGGAAATAATTACATACCATGTAATATGAAAAATAGAGACATTTATGGTTGGATTTTTTCTGGACAGCCCTCAGATACAGTACCATCCAAAAGAATAAAATGCTTATGTGTAAATTTAAGGAGGTGAAAGTCTTGTATACTGAAAATTATAAAACCTTGCTGAAATAAATAAAAGAAGACCTAAATAAATGGAAACACATCAAACATCCATGGAATGGAAGACTTAATAATAAGAGATCAATACTAGCAAAAATAATCTATATAGTCAATGCAATACTTATCAAAATTTCAATGATCTTTATATACAGAAATGTAAAAGCCAATCCTCAAAATCATACAGAATTGGAAGGGGCTTGAATATCCAAAACAATCTTGAAAAAACATTGCAAAACTTACACTTCCCAATTGGAATAGAATTGAGTGTTCAGAAATAAACACAAACATCTATTACTAACTAATTTTCAAAAAGTGTGCCATGACTATTCATGGGAATAGAATAATCTCTTTAAAAAATGGTGCTAAGACAACTGAATTTTCATATGTAAATGAGTGAAATAGAAGAGTTTGACATACACCTTCCAGAAACTTATCAAATAAACAGAAACACACAACAAAAACTCAGTAAAGATATGTAAGTGTTGAGTGACATCATTAACAAACTGTATCTATTGTATATTCAATTGAAACTTCATTGAACAACTCCAAAATGACCATTATTTTAAGAACACAAGGAATGTTTGTAAAAACTATCTGCTTTATTATTTGATTTATAAGAATAAAATGTTATTCCTCAATTCATAGATTCAACAGATGAAGGAAAAGTAAGTTAAATTTACCTTCTATTTCTTTTTCTCCTCATTTTTCAGAATTCAATTATTTTCATTATTGGGGCATTCTGTTTTGTCACCCTAATAACAGCATTTGGTTTAGTCTAAGGTTAAAAGTTTGAGCTTGTAGCCAGCTCCTTTGCCATTGTTCTGTAAGTTAACGCTTAGTATGCTTAAGACGATCTTAAGGAAAAAATATTCCTAAAATTATTACACATTCCAAATTATTTTTCCCATAGCTTTTATATTTGAAGTATAGATTGACTAGATAAAAAAATGTTTTTTTTACAATGTCTTTCTTGGCATGTTTTTAGATACTGCTATACTCCTGTGATATTGAATTTTGCTATAAATGAATCTGAGTCAAGCTTTACTTTTCCTATTATGAGTTACTTGATATTTTTATCCTGAACATGGAGGTCTTAGTATTTGAAGACCAGATATTTTACTAGATTATATTTTGGCATTGACTCTTTTGTGTCTATTATCCTTTGCATATGGTGTCTACATACGAATAGTTGTTTATTTTTTTATTTACAGAAAGCATTCTCAAATTATATACCTAATTTTTTAATGTTTTTTTTCTTTAGGTCTTATTTATGTGCTCTAATTAAGCATATCTACTATTCTATTGTAGGTATGTCTATGTGTCTATTGTATCTATTTTACACAACTATTATGTCTATATTTCCTTGGTCTTTTTAAAATCCTTCTGTTTTATTTTGTTTACTTTGCTAATTTCTAGACTCTGTGTCTATTATTTTTCATTTCCATGATATTTCCTTGATTTACTATTTTACTGAACTCTGCTAACTCATATTTTATTGTCTTACCATGTTTCCTTTGAATACCTACCGAGTTGTAAAGGTTTTATGTGGGAGCAGTTGCTTTATTACTATCGATTTTAATTAACTGTGAAATAGTTGGTCAAAATTGTATTAGATCTGTGACATTTTTCTAATAATTGATTTCTACATATTGGTATGTTATGCTTTTATTTTTAAGTTTGCCCTTAGAGTGTTTTAGTGCTGGTACTATGCTAGTGGATTTCCTGAACATGTTTTATAGAGAAATTATTACTCCCTGAGCAGGTCTAGAGTATTTCTTGAACATATTTTACAAAGGCTTTTTCCTTTGTTGACAGGATGACAATTGCTTCCTGCAAATACTGTTGACCAGTGGGATCCTATGGGCCCTTCTAATTTTTCTCCTTCTTCAGCAGAGTCCAATAGTTGTTGCTCACATCATTTCCTACGGCCATCTTGCATAAGTGAGATATTGATTCTGTTTACAGCATGATCTTTTTACCTTAAGAAAGTGAGATTTTGCTGGCATTTTCTAGATATTTGTTGCTGTTCTCTCAGGATTTTTTTGCACTTCTTTTATGTAACCTATATGGGGCTTTTAACCCATCTCAGAATGCTTGGCAATGTCTACATAATTTTTGTCTATGGATTGTATCTGTTGCCATTTTCAGTGAGAATTAAATTTTTGTTTGTTTAAAAATGTATCTTTGTTTCTTTAGTTAAATTTCTAAAAGGGAAAAGATGCCAACTTCCCAAATATTGTCATGCATGAAGCTTTGTGTCATTTTTATTTTAGCCTTTAAGAAAGTATATGAACTCCTGGTTCTTGGGTAGCCTAGAGCTCCCTTATTTCCAGGCTGTTCCAAAGATGAATGTTCAAAACTTGAATTGCAGTATTCTGCAAATAAATTACTTTTCTTTGCTTAAGCTATCCATGACCACTTTTTCTTTCACTCAGACAATAATTAAAATTGAATACCTGCATCAAACCTCAATCTAATTTTCAAATAAATGTTTGACTGTGTGTGTGTGTGTGTGTGTGTGTTTGTGTGTGTGTGTATGTATGTTCACATGTATGTGCAAAAAACTAATCTCATTAGGTCTGTAAATTGAATGATATAATATAAGCTAATCTTATCAGGGCATATGTGACATGTGAACACTAAGACTCTCAGTTTTATATCCTGGTATGTCTCAAAGATAGAAACTCTTTTATTTCTTCTACTAGAGATTTTTAAGTTTTCTTCATGTACAAGTAGCTCTTGTAAATTTCCTACTTCTTTATAGCATAACATTTTATTTTTATTTATTATGTATGAGGGCAGGCTGATAAATTTTGCTTCCACTTAAATAGAAAATAAACAGAAAAAGTATTTTAATGAAATAAAAATATATACCTACATCACTTATTTTCAAAAAAGGACAGACAAATTATGTTTCTACAAAATCACCACACATTTCAATACACTTCCACCAACACTGCATCAGTTTTTGAAATCTGTCCTTTAAAATAATCAGTGTTTATTTGTTTTGTTTTGTTTTTAACCATTTCTCACTGCAGAGTTTACCTCTGCATCACAGATGAAGCGCTGGTCCTTTAAGTGTTCCTTTAGTTTTGGTAACAGGAGGAAATCACTAGGCTTTAGGTCTGGCCTATAGGGTGGATCCGACAGCACTCAAATTTAGGTGATGAATTGCATGTTTTGCTGCTGTACTTGGGTGAGCCCTGGCGTTGTCATATTGAAGAAGTGTTTTATTTCTTGTTCCAATCCATTTGATTCTTCTTTTTAATTCAGGAAGAGTTTCAATTTAACATTCAGAGTTTATTGTTGTTGTTGTTGTTGTTGTTGTTGTTGTTGTTTTTCAAGAAAATCTGCAAGAACAGCACATGCAGAATTCCAAAAAACTATCAACATGACCTTCCCAACCAAGGCTTAAGTTTTTTTATTATTGTTATTTTTTTGCCTAAGGTGATCCCTCAGGGTCATAATAATGGGCCCAAGTTTCATTATCTGTAATGATCTTCTTTAAGAAGTCCTCACCTTCTTTTTCGAAAATTTCAAAAAGATTGGAGGAACATTTTCCACTCTTAAGAATTCGATTAACAGCATGCTATTTGAACAAAACATCTGAAGACTCTTCCATTTTGATGTGTACTGGGTGAAAAATGTAAACAACTGTGTGTGCAAGGTCAAGAATGATGGAGGGGAGAATCTATCTAACAGAATCAGTCATATACAATAACAAAAAAAAATTACTGTGTGGGCAAAATTTATCATCCCACCTTCATAAATATTTTTAATTAGATACTCTCATTACCAGGTTAAAATGTATTTTTAATTTTTAACAAAGTAATATAATAAGAATATATCACCTAAACCAAAGACATACATGTACATTACTCTCTATCATTATAACCCAATATTTATGATTATTTTAATATATAAGCCATATTACAATTTTAATTGTCTAAACTACTTTAAAAAAAATTATCCACATGCAATCAAGAATAATGTAATGCACTTATTTTTTATGTTTCTTTAGTATCCTTTAATCTCTTTTTATGCTTGAATAGTTTCTTCAATTAAAAAATGTACAGACCAATTAAATATAAAAAATTATAAATTTTTTTAAATCTGAAATTTTACGATTGAATTTTTATTATTAGATTCAACTTACACATTTTTGCAAGAATACTGCATAGCTGATGTATTCATTGCATATCAGAAGACATATAATCTCTATTTGACTCATTTAGTGATAAGTTTGATCACTTAACTTGTTCACCAGATATTTCTATTGCAAAAATATATTTTCTTCTTGTAATTAATAAATAATCTCTGGGATGATAGTTTGAAACTCTGGGAGTATCTTCTTACCCAACAACATTTTACAATTTATTGAGCATTTTTTGCATCTGCCAATGATTTGTTTGTATCAAATATTACATTGGTGATTACAAAATCTTGATTTTTCTAAGTTAAATAATCTTTTCATATTTAATAGCTAGCTTCTGTAAAAAAGAGCTTTCTTTCAGTCACATAGGCCTTTTTTACAGTTTTGAGAATCACTGGGATTTACTGATTATTTTGTTATTTTTCTAGGATATATGATAGTACATTATCAGCATGATTCTTTTTGAGAGTCAAAATGTGTCCAATGGAATCCCTTTCAAGCCATCTGCTTCTTTAGTTGTAAGTCCATTAGCTTTCAGGCACATTCTTATTTGTTGACACAAAAATATGTGCTAGGGGAATATTATTTCCTACCTCAGCTCTGGTATCACACGTATCTTAAAGAGAACCCTTATCTGGTGCATAGGGGAATGGAATTTAGAATGTAATACCTGGGCATGTGGGTGTGCTTACTGCTTCTGGGCCACCAGTGGCTCTTGGTCTTTTCAGTTAGCAGAGGTAGGAAACAAAATATTTTAAAAATCATGTGTTCACACTGACATATCCAATTCAAATCTGTCATCACAGGGTATGTCTTCACATTTTCCCATTTCATATTTATATCTGTCTCTCTTCTCATACAGTGAGAAACCTGTGTCCCAGAAAATCAACACTTTTATTTATTTCCTCTATAATATAATATATACATAATAGTTTCATAATTATTACACTTGTGTTTCTACCAAGATCAGTCTCAACAAGTAAAGTTAAAGGTTTCTTTACAGTTCTTTTTCTTCTTAGACTAAATCCCACTAAACATGTAAGTCAAAGATACAGGAATTATCTGTTTTAGGGGGTATGACTTGATTAACAACTTATTATATAACTAGGTACATTTCTTTCTTTTTCTATTCAATTTTAGGTTTTATTTTTGTTAGCCTTGTTGAATTAAATTTATTTTCTGAATGAATAAAATATGTACATTTATCAAATTCAAACAATAAAACAATATTCTTTAAGGTCTTCCTTTCATACCTAATCATTTATGGTGTTATTTCTGTCTTTACTTTTAAAAATTAACAAGCACACAGGCTTTGGTACCTTGATTTGATAATTAGTAGTATATCTTAGAAATCAACCTATGTGCACACATAATTTTTTTAAATTGCTATGGCTGTATAACACTCCATTAAGTACATGTATCTTTGTCTATTCAACTAGTCTCCTATGTATTTTACAATTGCAAATATAACAATAAGTAAAATCCTTTATGTTGTTGTATATATGTGGAAGTAAACTGCTGACTTAGATTTTTAGATCAAAGAATAAGTGCATACATAGTTTAATTAGAAATTGTCCAGTTCCTCTAATGATTGAGAGTGCTTCTTTTCTCCTAGCCTTGACATTTAACTGTTGATCTGATAGATAAGGAATGCTGTCTAAAAGTTACTGATTTTTAAATGACAACTCACTTTATTTGTTGTCAAGGAAACAATGTTTTTTTCAGTTATTCTCTTGATATTCACAAGTAAACACCATATTATCTTGCATTACTCAAGGTACAAGGTTTCAGTAAAAGCCATGTGCACTTTACCTTGGTTAATGGAGGTTTATTACAATTATACATAAAAACACAAGAAATAACAAATATTATTGATTTCTTATTAGTAAGAATTTAGGAGATAAATCATTTAAGCTGACAGCCAGGTGCTATTTCACTTCTGAATAGCATATTAATTTGTGAATTAAAGACAGAAAATACATGAAGCACATTTTTTTTACTAGAAAATTTTCTTATCATGTTTTTTTCTAAATCATAAACCACAAAGTAGGCAAAGTAGTTTTATCTTACTTCTCCTGTGAAAAGTAAAATAAATGACAATCAACTGGTAGCATGCTAACCCAGATTCTGCTCCCTTTTGAAAGATTGGATCACTGCTTTTATCATCCTCTAAAAGCTTATACATGAACTGTCATAGTCTCCAGGTGGACACACAGCATCTAACTAAAGCTGCTAAAGTCAGGGCCAGGATTTAGCTTCTGCATTTTGGATAAGAGCTTTCTACTATTCTTCTCATAAGTAGTGAGACATAGCAGTTTTGGTTATTTCTATTTCCAGTATAAAGGAAAGAAAGACAGACTGAAAGATAGAGAATGAACATTAGCTTTGAACTTTTTTGTATGCTCCTGAATATGTCCAAAGGAAATTCACATACTAAAAATTATTTCATTTTATCATAAAGCATTGAAGAGAGTTTCATAATAAAATTATGTGTTACACTTCAAGTGATAAAATTAAAGTGAAATTAAACATTAGTATTTCCTTAAACTTAGATTTTAATTTTATGTGTTGGAAAATTAAGTTCCATTACCAAAAAATGATGTTACTACATCTATAACAATGCAGAAGAAATAATGCATACAAAGCCCTTGATGTTTTATAGACACACCTCACAACCACATTAAAGACAGTTAGCCACCCTCTGCTCATGAGATGTTAAGGTACAGGAGTGAGGAGAGTAGCATGATGTCTCTTTATGGCAGAAATGCACTTTCATTTGCTTTCAAATATCCAACTGTTACCCAAAGTTCCATGTTCATGCTGTCCTTTCTTATACCCAAATCATCTCTTCCATTTGAAAAATCGTAAATGCACCCTACTCTGCTTTTTCACTAATTCCATGTAATGTAGGCGTAAAATATTAACATGTTATTTTCTTCTTGTCATTTCTAGCTTTCCTTGCCCTTTACTCAACAATTAAAGAAAGTAATCACTTTTATTTATCATCTTCAAGGAGAAAAATGATAGCATAGTTAGATATATTTACAAGGAGTAAAAAAAAACATTGTTAAAAAGGTTTATATTGAACAGTTGAAGTTTATGATCTCTTTGAAGGAAAAAAAAACATTACTTCCTTCTCTTATGGATAAACTCTCCTATTCTCCATCATCAGCTGGGTGAGTAATCTGCTTGAAGTTCCTCCTGGGAAATCTGGAGGCCCAAAGTACCTTGACCTTGCCTAAAATTTAGTCTGGGAATCATTAAAATCCTGGGTAAATTGCAATTTTTATTTTGCCAGAGTTTAAAAGTGCTGCGAGATATAGAATCCAACATTCAATTGTGAGGTGGATGGTACTTTGAAGCATTTTTTAAATTTAATTTAATTTTATTTATTTATTTTTATGTGGGTAGTTCCCTGGCTGGGAATCGAACCCAGACCACAGCTTTGACAGTGCTGAAGCCTAGCCACTACACCACCGGGGAACTCCCCTGGATGGTACTTTGTTCTGAAATTATATTTAATGGAAAGCCCCCGACTTTTCATCCAATAATGGTGCCATGAGGCTTCAGAGAGCACCAGGGCTCCCTGGAGCTGCTCTCAACACTTCCGATAGAGTTCAATTCATTTTCCAATTGAGTAACTCATATAAACAAAGATAAGTCAACAACTCCAAAGTCGCTTATTTAATCAGCTACAGACTAGAAGTAAAACCTATCATCTATTAACATAGCTTTTTTGTTCTTTCAAAAAATGAGATTGGTCTAAAAATGTAACATCATTCAGAAGCAGAAATTCCTCATATGTAGAGAATTTCTTTTCCACTTGCCATTCAGGCATTTTATTCTAATATTACAAAAAACTTTTTTAATAAAGCAAAAGGGAAATGGGGAGAAAAGGTTAGTAAAAAGAAGTGATGGAAGAAAAAAGATGAACAAATGATGCAGGTGGCCAAATGTTACGCACTTCAGAATCTTGTCTAGAGTTTGCTCTCATATTCGCTGATGCTGTAAAAACAATTTCTGTCCATTGCTCCCAGGCTCTGCTAGACAACTTTCCTTGCCTGGTCATTTTAAGAATATGTGATTTATCCTATGATGCTGCTATAAATCAATTACTAAGCTAGACCAGTACACAACATGTGGAAATCCTCAGAGAGCTGAGAGAGACAGACAAGATAACAGAATCAATTGTGCTCAACTGACTGTAAGGGCATTGTCATCTAGGAGACACCACCACTATCAAATCTGTCAGGTATTTCCTAACAGTACCTGAACAACTGGTAGAGCTTCAGGTGAACATATTTTATCCTTAACATATAATGTCAATATCTTCATTAGAAATAATCCCAAGACAAAGTTCCAAAATTCACAAACTTTTTTTTAACCATAGATATAGTATATCTAGTGGCATACATGTCTACAAATACGTATTGATTTATGCTATAGAGCAGTGTTGTTGAATAAAGAGTCTTCTTATTTCAGTATTTTTGTTCTATTATCATGCCACATGTCTAATCACAGTCCTAAAGTTAGGGACTGGATGAACAGGCAATAGAATTCCAAATAAAACTAATCTCTATTACTTTGCTGAACATGAACCAATAATAGTTTACTTTCATACTATATAACTTCTTAAGTTACTTAATACATAGTTTTAACTTTTGACTCAACCAATAATTATTTTTATAAAACAATTGCTAATAATATTATAATATATTGTGTTATTCAGTATTCACAAGAAAGGTTAGTGTTGCAGATGACCAATTGTCAGGATCAAAATCCACATTTTTCTTCCAAATATATGTTTTTAACCATTCTACATTTTACTAATGCTTATTTGTTTGGGTTAGCATCAAGTAGCCTGGCCTGCAAATCGTTCTTGCATGATTAACCTTACTATTATAAAAATATAAAAATAAAGATTTTATGATGAAGTAATAATATATTAGAACTTAGAAATACATGGAACAATAGGGACAGTAGTTTAGGTTTTACATATGTATAGCAGCTGATTATGGTAAATATATATATACATATATGTATATATATATATGTATATATACTGTGAAAAGGAAACAGTGGCAGAGTGGAGTTGAAAACACATCTTTATAGAAGATCTCCGTAGAAGTCAAGACCACTCCACCTATAATAAAGAACCCCTAATAAGAACGACTTGCCTATACTTTTTTGAATAGTATATATGTGTTTTTATCTCTTTGTTTATTCAAAATGGATTTCTCTCTTTCAGTGACTTCTACATTTTTGGTTACAAGAAAATCTTGCAAACATCATTCAAAGACATTTTATATGCATGAATAATCTCAAAATATTTGGAGAAAATTTAATTACAATAGTAAAATAATATACATTATATTTTTATTTTATTTTTTAAATTAAATTTATTGGGGTGACATTGATTAGTAAAATTATGTATGTTTCAAGTACACAATTCTAAAATGTATCATCAGTATATTGGATTGTGTGCTCACCACCCAGAGTCAGTTCTCCTTTCACCATATATTTGACAACCCTACCTCCTCTATTAATTCCTTCTCCCCTTTACCCACTGGTAACACTAAACTGTTTTCTATCTATGAGTTTTTTCTTCTTTTTTTATTTGTCTTGTTCCTTTGTTGCTTTCAATTTTATATCTCACATATGAGTGAAGTCATATGGTTCTGAACTGTTTTTGTCTGACTTATTTTGCTTAGCTGATAATCTCAAGATTCGTTCATGTTGTTGCAAATGACAGTATTTCATCTTTTCCTATGGCTAAGTAATATTCCATTGGGTATATAGCATATTTTCTTCATCCAATCATCTATTGAGAGACATTTTGGTTGCTTCCATATCTTAGCCATCATGAATAATGCTGCAGTAAACATTGGGATTCATATATTTTTACAAAAAAAGAAAGTTTTGATTTTTTTTTTTTTTTTGGTGTGAGTGTATGTGTGTGTGTGTAGATACCCAGAAGGGATTGCTGGGTCATATGGGAATCCTATTCCTAATTTTTTTTAGAAACCTCTGTACTGTTTTGTATAGTAGCTGTACCAGTTTACATTCCACCAGCAGTGTATGTGGGTTCCTTTTCTTTACAGCCTCTCCAACATCTGTTATTAGATGTAAAGTGTTTATATACTAGGAAAAAAAAATTAAAAGAAACTGAGGAAGACACAAAGAAATGGAAAAGTATTCTGTGTTCATGGATTGGAGGAATCACATAGTTAAAATGGCGATATTATTCAAAACAATATATAAATTTAATGGAAACCCAATCAGAATCCAATGACATTTTTTCAAGAAATAGAACAAAAATTATCAGATTTGTATAGAATCACAAAAGACCCTGAATAGCCAAAGCAATCCTATTTAAAAAAAGAAAGATAGAAAAGAAAAGGCTGGAGGTATCACGCTCCCTGACTTCAATTTATATGACAAAGTGAAAATAGTAAAAACATCATGGTATTGGCAGAGAAACAGACACAGACACACAGACCAATGGAATAGAATTAAAAACCCAGAAATAAACACACACACACACACACACACACACAAACACACACACACACACACATATATATATATATATATATATATATATATATATATATATATGTAATTTTCAACAAAGGAACTGAAAACATACAATGGGGAAAAGAAAGCTTCTTCAATAAAAGGTACTGAAGAAATTGGAAACCCACATGTAAAAAAAAAATGAATCTAGACTATACTCTGTCACTGAATACCAATATTAACTGAAAATTATTCAAATACCTAAATATAAGACCTGAAACAAAAATTTGCATAAAATAAAACAGTTACTAAACTTATTAACCTTGGGTGCAGGAGGAGTTTATGAAATTTAACTCAAAGGCAAGGGAAGTAAAAGCAAAAGTAAATGAATGGAACTATATCAAACTAAAAATTTCTGCAAAGCAAAAGACATTATCAACAAAGAGGTAGCCAACTGAATGGGAGAAAATATTTGCAAACAATACTTCCAAGAATGGGCTAATATCTAAAATATATATATTGTTTGTTGAGTTGTATGAGCTTTTTATACATAAAAACATATAAAGAACTCATACAACTCAATAGCAAAACAAATAATTCAATTAGAAAATGGGCAGAGGACCTGAACAGAAACTTGTCCCATAAAGACATATAAATGGCCAAAATATATATGAGAAAATGCTCCACTTCACTAGCTGTTAGAGAAATGCAAACCAAAACCACAATGAGATATAACTTCATACCTTGTTATACCTGCTATCATCAGTATGACAAATATTATGTATTTAAATACAAAAATTCAAGATGATCATTTCTTGCTCATTATTGATATATGTGTATGTGTGTATGTGTTGAAATGAATACCTTTTTCTCTTTGATGGAAGTTTATTTTGATAAAACAGAATCAGATAAGGCCAATATTTTGAAAAAATATCTGATGGAATAAAATTTTGATATAGAAAATGATTTTTAAAATAATTTATTCGTATTTGTTATTTTTTACTCTAAATCTGTATTAAAATACATAGGAGAATGTTCTCCTTTTTTTAGATCAATTTTATGCAGTAAATTTAGAGTTTTACACAATTCTGTTTCAATAGTCACTAGAAACATAAACTCTTTTTCTTTTTTGAGTGGGGAGGGGGTTAGTTCCCTGGCTGGGAATTGAACCCAGGCTATGGCGTTGAGAGCGCCGAAGCCTAGTCACTACACCACCAGAAAACCCCTAAACTCCTCTTTTTCTAATTTACTTTTCTTTGCATGTTGCTTTCATGCTTAAATTTACTGTGCTCAAAATGGCTAGGGAACTCTCAACCACTACAATTGCTTTCATATGGAGGCCTAGATCCAAAATGACAGAGTGTTTGCCTCATCCTGTGAATACATCAAAATTACAACTAAATTGTGGAACAATCAACCTGGAGAACTAAAATCTAGCTGATCAGAAGTTTTATCCCTAAAAATATAAAGAGGGAGCCATGTAGACACTGGTAGAGAGGGGTGGAGATGTGAAACAGACTGGCCCCAAACCTCCATGTGGCAGTTGAGAATTGGGAGGGATATCTCAGCTCCACAGTTCTCCCCCGCCACCACCAAGAAGAACAAGTAACCCCACCCCAACAGACGACTCCACAGACCAGAGTACTGGTTCCAGGAAGAGAAGCTCCAACAACTGGCTGTAAAAATCAATGAGAATTCTGACCTTCGGGTGAATCAGAAGGTTGTGGGAAACCCGGATGTCTTCTTAAAGGGCCCACACACAGACTCATTCTCAGGCACTCATCCTGGGCACTGGCAGAAGAACAGTGACTCGGGGGAGGGGGGAGGGTGTCAAAGACATATGGGAGGCAGGCTGAGGTGTGTGGTCAGGGTGAGGGCTAGAAGACAGTCACTATTTTTTCTGTGTGGGGTCCACCTCCTGTGCCGCCAGCAGGTGGGTGTTATATTTCCTATGCTGAGCCCTACTCTCACATGGCCAGATCTGAGACGTCTGTTGAGCTCCACTTGCTCCACCCCAGTAATTCACTGAAACCCTGCTATACCCAACTCCTTACTGCAAGAGGCTTTATAAGCAGCTGAGCTTTATAAGTGCCAGCAGGTCTCTGTGTGTCCTGACTTTTTGCAGAGTTACCTGAGACTCAGTGCTGGTGGCAGCCTTCCTTCATTCACAACATGGCTTCTCCCACATGCTTACAGGTCCAGCATTGGCAGTGACCATCCATGGATTATATTCTAGCTTCTACCATGTAGTCTCCAGCTGGTCACAGGCAGTGGCTGACCGGGGCTTGCACTGGAGCCTCTCTCAAGAGGCCCTAAACCAAAATACTTGGAGGTTGGTTTCAAACCACAGCAGAGCATTGCCCAATTAGTCCCACAAGCAGCACACAAAAAGGGCAGTCTAAACGGACACCAGAGACTGCTGGGGCAAATTCTATTCTACCTGATAAAACCCCCACATAGCAGCCTATAAACTCTAGATACAGTCAAACCCCACAGCCAGTCAGCCAGAAGGTGAATCTCACCTACTGATGTGCCAATAGCAATCAAGGTTCAGATAAAACAGGATAGTCCCCAGAACCCACACAAGGGACACTCTTGGAGCAACCAGCTAGTAACCAGAGAGACTATGTCACTGAGCCTCACAGGGCACGTACTATATAAAGCCACCTGGCAAACCAGAAAATATAGCTGATCTACTTAATACATAGCAACAAACACAGAGAGGCAGCCAAAATGAAGACACAAACAAACAAACAAAAATAATAAGTCCCAAATGAAAGAAGAAAACTCAAAAAAAAGAGCTAAACAAAATCAAGGCAAGCTACCTACCAGAGACAAAGTTCAAAACACTGGTTTTAAGAATGTTCAAGAAACTTAGTGAGAATTTCAACAAAGAGGTACCAAGCATTAAAAAGGACAAAGAAGCCATGAAAAAGAACCAATCAGAAATGAAGAATACATAAAAGAAATGAAGAACACCCTAGAAGGAATCACTAGTAGATTAGATGTAGCAGAGAATCAAATCAGCAATTTGGAAGACAAGGTAGCAGAAAACACCCAATCAGAACAACCAAAGAAACTTTATAGGCTGGAAAGGATTGACAGAAAATATTCAATGTGAAGAAATCCAAGAACCTACAGCAAAATTACTTTACCCAGCAAGGCTATCATTCAAAATCAAAGGACAGATAAAGAGCATTTCAGACAAGAAAAAGTTAAAGGAATTTATCACTATCAAACCAGTATGATAAGGAATGTTAGAGGGGCCTCATTGAGACATAAAAATATAAATAATAAAATAACAATAACTACATACCTATCAACAATTGCTTTCAATGTAAATGGATTCAAGTTTTCAATCAAAAACATAAGGTAGCAGAATGAATAGGAAAAAAATATCCTTACATATGCTGCCTGCAAGAGACTCCCACAGACTGAAAGTAATGGGATGCAAAATGTGATTTCATGAAAATGGAAATAAAAAAAAAGTTGGGGTAGCAATACTTATATCAGACAAAATAGACTTTAAGGCTACAACAGGAGACAAGGAAGAACCCAGTAATCCCACTTCTTGATATTTATACAGTGAAATCCCAAACTCTACTTTGAGGGGATACGTGTATCTAGAAGTTCGTTTCAACATTATTTACAAAAGCCAAGATGTGGAGGCAGCCTTGGTTTCTATCGATGGATGAATGCAGAAAGAGGAGGTGTTGCATACGTGCAATGGAATATTGCTCGATCACAGAAGGGAATGGGCTCTTGCCATCTGCAGTGGTATGAACAGACCAAGAGGATCCTGTGCTAAGTGGAGTAAGTCAGATAGAGACAGACAGATGCAATGTAATTTCACTTATATCTGGAATCTAGAGAACAAAATAAACAAAAGAAAAACACACCCATCAAGAGAATATCTTGATGATTGCCAGATGAGGGAGTAGGGGTGAAAAATAGAAAGGAATTAAGAAGTACAAATTGGTTGTTACCAAGTAGTCATGGGGATGTAGGATATAGCACAAGGAATATAGTCAATAATACTGTGACAGCTTAGTATGGTGTCAGATGGTTGCTGGACTTATGGTGATAATATTTTTAAGTATATAGATGTTGAGCAACTACCAGTATGATGTACACCTGAAACTGATAGGATGTATATTAGCTATATTTTTAATAAAAATCTTTTTAAAAAGCAATTGCATTCAAATAGCAGTAGAAAGGTCAATGAATTGTATACCTGGTTGAGTGAGCCCCTTCAACACATTTATTTACATCTTATTAACCAGGATTTAGTCACAAGTTTGCAGTGGAAGTTGGGGAGTATACTCATAGTCTTTAGCTAGGTGCATCACAATCCAGTACAAAATTCCAAGATTAGTGTGGCTGCTAATTTTTTCACCCACACTATAGAGAAAATAAAGCAGAGAAACCAATTATTTTCATTGTATTTTCATCCTAAGTGTGCTTTCACTTAAGAAAAAATTAAAGATAAACTGTCTTTATTAATTTTCTAAGGCTTTCATAGCACAATACCACAGACTAAGTGACTTAACAGAATATTTTTCTTCTCACAGTTCTGAAGCCTAGCAGTTCAAGATCATTGTGTGGGCAGGCTTGATTTCATCTGAGGCCTCTTTCCTTGGCTGTCTCCTTGCTGTATCTTCATATGGTCTTTCCTCCGTGTGCTTCCATCTCTGGTGTCTCTTTGTACATCCAAAGATCCTCTTTTTATAATGACAGCATTCAGATTGGATTAGTTAATCTCTAAGTTAATCACCCCCTTTTTTTTCTTTGTGAAAAGGTAGACTTTTAATAATTGCTTTATCACCAGGTTAAGTCATATAGTTACAAAGTAGTTAGACTTTTTTGAAAGAATATTATTGTTTAAAAAAAAAAAAGTAAAAGCTCATTTTTACATAAACAATATCTACCACTTTATTGTGATATTGTTGTTCAAAAGGCCTGGCAAAATAACTCCCAAACACAACAGTCCACCCCAGGTTGCTTTCAGGCTACTGTTAATGAACCTGCATGCAGAAGGCGAGGCCTCCAAAAGAGAACACAAAATCAGGGCAAGTTGCAGCATTGACAACACTCAGAGTTATCAGCCAGACTTCAAAGAGGGAGACCAAGTGTTTTTTGTTTGCGTTCATTTAGGTTTGTTTTCTGGGACACTCTATTTGAATTATTGTTCAATTAGTCAACACAATACATTTTCAAAAGACAAATTACATGGTAAGTAGATTCCAGCATTTTATAATCATGTCATAACTGTGGTTAGTAAATTCCTACAGCTTTAACAAAAATAGCCTCCATCATTTTCTATTAAATGATATGCATGAAGATAACTCTCCATTGGGCTTTTTTGTTTTGCAGGACAACAATATACTATTGAAAAGCTATAAATAATACTGGTTTGCTATTTTTAAAAAAATTAGCTTTTTTCATTCATTATGTTTATAGGCATTCACTACTTGAGTTAAGGTTAGGCTGATTAAGTGATAAAAAGCAATCTTATTACAGCAGCAGGTACCTATTTTGTTCTCAAATATAAAGTGCATAAAGAAAAACAGCTTTTGTTTTTGTTTGCAATCTGTAAAACAGAGTTCTTTTGCTGATATAAAATACCAATAACTCACTGAGGACCACGCAACCTTCTGAAAATGCCACACACCTGCTTCTTAAATAAATGTGTTGAAGTTACAGCACATCTCAGACTTGTCCAGAGCTGAAGTAGCAAGCAACTGACTGCTCTCGGGTAACAGATAGTGTCCAAGGCCACGACTCTGACTGTTGGGAAACAGCCATGGAGCAAGGCAATACAGGCATATTGAAAAAACTTTTTATTTAAAGGCAAAATATACAAGTAGCTCCCTGACACAGGTAATTTCTACTTTCACACTCAATAGCTTTATACATATCCCCTAACCTTAATTTCTTTTTTCTTATGGGGTTGATTTGGCTTGACTTGTTGAGAATGGTGTCCATTATTTATTAAGTCATGAAAAAAAGAGATTTCCATAGTTACAGGTAAACTTGTGATAGGCCTACAGAGGAAGAAGTGTAGAGGCAAGTGAAAAAGCCAGCTACAATCCATCTGTGTGAAGGTCACACCAGCTTCTTTGTACACTTTGAATACTTTCTCAATGGCATTGACATAGGTAGCTGTTCTCAGGTCGAAGACCAACTTATACTTCATGGCCTTGCACTTGATTTGCCTGGCCGAGTGTTCCACTGTGTCAACTTAGCCAGAGTGCACGTTGTATTTCTTGTATGCCCTCAATATCCTGCCTTGGAACTCTGCTGTGGGCACAACAACAATAGTTCTGCTGTGCTTTCTAAATTTTTTTTATTGTTAGACTTATGGAGGTGACATTGGTTAGCAAGGATTACATAGGTTTCAGGCATATAATTCTACAGTGCATTGTCACCTTGTTGTATAATAAGTTCACCACCCAGTGTGAGTTCGCTTTCCATCACCACATATTTAACTCCCCCTTCTTCCTCTCCCACCCCCTTCACCCTTCTCCCATCCCCTCCCCACTTGTCCCCAAATAAACATTAAACTATTGATTGTGTCCATGGGTTATTTGTTTTTTTTTCTTTGTTTCTTTCAGTTTTATATTCCACATATGAGTAAAGTCATACAGTTCTTTGTTTTTTCTGTCTGGCTTATTTCACTAAGCATGATGGTCTCCAGGTCCATCCATTTTGTTGCAAATGGCAGTATTTCATCTTTTCTTACAGCTGAGTAATATTCCATTGTGTATATGTACCACAGCTTCTTTATCCAGTCATCTGTCGCAGGGACCTTTGGTTGTTTCCATGTTTTGGCCACTGTGAACAGCGCTGCGATGAACACTGGGGTACATAAGTCTTTGCGGACAAAGGTTTTCAAGTTCTTTGGGTAGATCCCCAGAAGGGGGATTGCTGGGTCAAATGGTAGCTCCATTCCCAATTTTCTGAGGAACCTCCACACTGCCTTCCACAGTGGTTGTACCAGTTTGCAC
>PVJL010001006.1:198472-227738 GCA_004026885.1 Lyroderma lyra | reverse complement strand
CCAAATTTTCTTTTTCCAAACTCTCTCGATCAGACACAAGCAAGTGGTAGTTAGAATCCTTTCATCTTTGAAGATTAAACAGCAATAGCTGACATAATTTAGGTTCTTCAGCCACCCAAAGGAAGATATTATCACTCTGTCAGCATTCCAATAGACATCTGAAATAGCTATAATATCTCTTTCCTGGAAAATCTTATCAGCACTTGGAATTGTTGGTTCATTGGCATCTTCAGCAATGATCTTGGCTTTGATTCTGGGTGCATTGGAGTTGATCAGCTGCTTCTTGCGAGCACCAGCAATCAATATGTCACAGTCAGGCTCCAAGACACTCCCTTCAAAAAGTTTGCCTTGGCAAAGCCCGGGGTTGATGTATGGTGCAAGTTGAAGTTTTCCAATTCCTGTGGGTCAATACCATTTGGTATTCATATTCACCACACCAACACATTTAGCCCCAAAGCAATGCAAATATCTTATAGAGTGCATGCCTACACTACCAAATCCCTGAATAATAAATATTTTCCCTCCAAACCTGGAGTCATTCCTAAAATGATCATGGTAAAGCTTTCACTCCCATGAAAAACTCTCGAGCCAGTTGCAGAGATCCTTCTGTGAATTCCACCCTGACTGATGAGTTCACCAATGTCACAGGCATGGGTAATAAGATCGTAGTTCCTTTTCTATGGTGCTAGCAAAGGTGTCAGAAATCCAGAACACCTCCCACTCCCCGAGGCTCATGTCTGGGGCAGGCTCATGTCAAAGCTAAGACTGATAAAGCCCTTCTTTGCCAGCTTGATGGTGAAGTTCCTTGTCTTTTCTAATTGGTTATTGGCATAGTTTTTGGTATTGATTTTAACATCAGCTGTTGCATACCAAAATGGCACATCAACCACTGCACACTTATATATCATTAGAGAAGCCAAAACTTTTACTTTATCTGCACTCACATCAGTGCTATAAGGAATACGTCCCTTGCATAGCTTGCAGTACTGGATGTGCTGGGCCCAGTAGCCCTTAATGACCTCCTTGGAGCCATCATCATGCTGAATGGGGAAGGTCAGGCTTAGCACATGGTTGCAGGGCTTGATGATCCACAGAATGCCATGGAACTACTTCTGCTCCTCACTCTCCCAGTTTGGCTTCCATGATGCTTGCATGGCAGTCAAAAAAGCCTTCCACCATTATCGTATGGGTTGCCCTTATGATCAGCTGTTGTATCACATGGAGGATAGTGTCCTCACTCACTTGTTTGTACAGTCCTGCCAAAATATTGCATGGTGGCAAGTTCAGTGAACTTAATTGTTGGATTTTGGGGATGACAACCGCTCCAATGGCCATTCCAGAAACAGAGTTCCAAAATTGTTTTGAAAGGTGGACTAGGTGCTGGAGTCAATGTGGCTTCCCAAGGGAAAGACTTTGAAGGTGACCATAGAGATATTCAGCAATGAGATTTATAGCACTTTTTCTAGAATGAATTAGTAAAATTAAGTGTTTGACCTTCTATTACATTTCTTTCATTACTTCTAGCAATACCTCCCATTTCATGTTTTTTTAAAGAATAATGAATATTTGCATTTTTATCTACACAATAAATTTAATTTCAGCCATTTAATTTGGTATCATTTTTACATTTTGAATAAAACACAAGTAGCCAAAACAAACTCACAATGTTTTTCTGTCAACAAACTTTTAAGATTGGTTTGTATTTTTTAATACTTTTTGAAATAAACCCACACATACACATATGTTTTTACTTTAAAATATTTGATAGTATAATTTGAATGATGTTTTCATTTGACTTTTTTTGGTAATTATAATGCATAATGAGTATCTTTTTAATTAACATTTATACTTCTAAATCTTTCTTGTAAATGTGGCAAAATATTTTATAATACTTTAGATTTCTTTACATAATATATCCTTTGGCAATTCTTTCAGGTAGTTTTCAAGATTCACTCCTAATCCTATATAAAATGGCTGTGCTACGAGGGTGGGCTGATAAATTTTGCCTCCACTTAAACAGAAAATGAATGGGACAAAGGTATTTTAATGAAATAAAAAAAGAAATATGCCTACATCATTTATTTCAAAGCTGCACAATAATTTTTCTACAAAATCACCACATACTTCAATACACTTTCACCAAGGCTGCACTAGTTTTTGAAATCTGTCCTTAAAAGAAAATCAGTGTTTCTTTTGTTTTGAAATGATTTCCTTACTGCAGACTTCATCACAGATGAACCACCTTACCCAGCATCTTATCTTACTGTATTCACATCAACATACTGATCACCATAAATGGCTTGCATTTGTCTGTGAATTTAAATTAGAGGAACTGTTTCCACTGTTAAGAATTCAGTAACAGCACGCTGTTTGAATAGAATATCTAAACACTCTTCTATTTCCATGTGCGTTGGGTGAAAAATGTAAGCATCTGTGGGTGCAAAGTCAAGAATGATGAAGGGGAGAGACCATGTGACTACACAGAACCAGTTATACTGAGATATGTCAAATGTGACAAAAATTATTACAGTAGAGACAAAATTGTAAAATTATTGAAATTTACACATTGAAAGCCTGTCTTCGTATTTACGTTCCAAAGAGAGACCATTTTGACAAAATAAGTAAGTAAATAAAGTGAGAAGAAAAGAAATTATCCTATCTTGATGGCATTTTGTATTAGGGCAAATAGCTTTCACCATTTTGCTTCTAAATTATATCAACATTAAGATAAATTTCTTATAAGACAAACTCAAGATAAATAGGATGTAATGCCCTACTTTAGGAATTAATCATCATAATTATTTTCTGCGCTTTTTCTGATAAGAAACCCTAGGAGGTGCAGTATGAATGTGAAAACCAAGGAACTGTACTCATAAGGAATCTGACTGTTCTGAAAACAGTTTTCCAGTTGGCTGTATGGCCTGCTATCCACAGACAAACTAATGTTTATGCAATTTTGACAGTGACACAGTAACAGTCCCCCAAGCAGTTAAATTGCAAGAACTTTTTTGGACCTCTGCAATTATAGACCTAGTGCCAATTATTATTCAATGTAGAAAAGTAAGTGAAAATACTGGCATGCTCAGAATTACAATAACTTCTAAAAATAGGATTTTAATTCATGTAGTACACTTCAGATTCTGACTGTAAGAGGACATGCTTATTACTGGCTCCTGACTTTGGTATTGTAGTTTCATGAGAGAGAAAAAAACTTTCTCAAAGTCAATTCAACTTAATGGTGTCCTGGCCTTTTACTTCAGTGATATTTGAAATTCACACATCCAAATCCACATCCAAGACTGCTTTGTTTATTGCTGGAAAATTGGAGAGGGTTTTTTGTTTTTTTTTTTTTCATTTGTTTCACACCTATAAACAATGATGGTATTGGCTATTGTAATCTTTATAAAGTTTAGTTTTTTATCTTTCAGATTTTCCTTCATGTTAACTTTACAAATGTAGCATGCTTTTTTTAAGTAAACAGTTTTCAGCCTGAAGCATATATGTAGAATATGCACAAATCATAAGTATTCTACTCAATTAATTTGCAAAGAGGACGTGCTCATGTAACCAGCACTCACATCAATAAATGGAACCTTGCCAGCACTCCAGAGTCCCCAAGTAGCACTTGTGCACTCTGCAGCTCTCCCCTTCAAGAGTAACTATGATCTCGTCTTCTCTCAAAACAGATAGAATTTGAACTTCATGTGAATAGACTGTAAGGGCTCTATATCTGTCTGAATTATTTTGCTCACAATTTTGTGAGATTCATTTCTGTTTTTACATGTAATAATGATCTGTTCATTCTCATCACTGTATACATTTTAATATGTATGTAAAGTTATTCATTTTTGCACATAGGCATTTCAGTAGTAGTTCAGTTTACTGAGAATGAAGGTCCTGTGAACATTCTTCTTATGCTTATGTTTGACGAACATTTATATACTTCTGTTATGAGTATATAGCCAGAAGAGGAATTGCATGGTAATTCAGCTTTAGTAGATATGGCCAAGTGACTTGCCAAGTAGTGGTTCCACTTTACAATACTAACAGCTATGTACAAGTGTACATACATATTTCAATGTGGTTGATATATAGGAATTTGAAGTTGAGAAACTTCAAATTTTGGTTGATTTTAACAGAAACAATGAAAGTTGACTTCACTTGTAAGTAAGAACTTTGGCATACTATATAAAATAGCTTGAACTAGATGACTCTATATTGATATTAATAAAATTATTCCAACAAAGTAGTTTATATTTGAAGATTACAATGTTGTATTCATCACCAGAAAATATCTACTAAAACTATTGACTATCTGATCTTTAGTAGTCAATCACCCATAAATTCTATCTGATGATTTCTATGCTTGCAAGTATACCATACTGGCAGAAAACTTCCTTAAGGACATTACTAATTTTTTTTTTGAATCAGAAATATTGATATTCACAAAGATCCAAGTTCTAGTGTTCCATGATGAAGTCATTATATTTGATTGAGATATAAAGTGAAAACTCTTACATGTTCAAAGCTTAAATATATTTTACCTTCAAGTGTGGCAGAAAATATGTATCAAGCAACATCTTTTTAATATTTATTATCCTTAGAAAACATATATGTGAATATGTATTTACATACAAATAAATGTATATATTGTAAAATTATATATTAAAAAATTATTTACACCATGGAAATGTAAATACAACCTTTTTCAAGCATATCTATAATAACCTGTCTTGTAAAAATAAATTCTTCTAAAATATTGTTTATTTATTTTCTTGATCAGTGATAATTTATTCATTTAACTATATTTAGGAAAATGTACTGAATAATTAGTGTTAACCTCTGATGTGCCTTGACATATTTTCTTCAATACCCTATTTACCTATACAAAAGAGACACTATAATGTCATTTTTAGTCATTGACTTTAAACTTATTGGAATAGTGATATTTTTTCAAAGCTAAATATGTGTAAGTGCTGATGAGTAAATCAGACATCTGCCATAAGCATTGAAGAGCAAAATAGAGCTGCAGATTTTTGAAAAGATTTTAAAATACTACAATTTAGATACACATTTCTTTTACAACTATCATGTGTGATGGTCTCATCTGGCTAACTGAGCAAATAATCCAGGTTTCCTCTTTCTTGGTGCTTTTCCTTGTTGAGGCTTGAAAGAGATTTGATTTCTAGCCTACTTTCAGCTAAGAATGGTGGTGTAACTCAGTTTAGACCAAAAACATAGCAGCAGAATTCTCTGAGGGAAATTGTGGGAAAATTCTTGCTTCTTTTTAGAGAATCAAGCATGAAAGGAAGTTACTTATTCAGCCTTCATTATCCTTCTCCTCACTTGATTGTGGATATAATGTCTAGAGCATTGACTTTAATCCAATAATCATGACGCATTTAGTGAACAATCTACATTGTACGGGTAATGAAATGGAGCCTGGGGTCTTGAGAACATAATTGAGCCGTTACACAAAACCTGGAATCATCTATACTCTGACATATTGTTATGTATTAAAAGAACATTGTTATGTTCTTGTGTGTGCAACAGGTCATTGCTTTCTGCTCAATGAAATCCTAACTGGCATATTTTTATAGTTGTAGAGTTGGAATATTTTTGCTCAACATCTTTCAGGTTAAGAAATATTACATTGTTTTAATTTTCTTAAATCAAATTAAATCATACTTTAAACACTTCTTTCTTGAATAGTGATAAATATTCAGGCATAGTCACTCAATGGGACTTGTTTCACCCTCAGTGGGATTTTAAACTTGCCCCAGGAGACTGTCATTGATCACACAATTGGGATACAGCCCTCCCTTACACACAGACCTACCTATTCCCTGTGATCTATTCAACATGACAAACTAAGACAGAAGCTCATTTGAAATGCCTCCAACTTAGTGGGCTAGTGTCTTGTCTCTTATTATTCCCATAGACAGAACTAAGTGGTCTGGCTACCAGCCAAAATCCTATGTCTGATTTTTCAGGTCCAAACATAGGCAATTGCCAAGGCTTTACCTGATAAACCTCAAGGGAAAAATTGCCTTGCCCACACCAGACTTGGTGCACAGCTGGTCCATCACAGTATCTGAAGGGGGATGAGGTTAAGAAGTCAGGGCCCCTTCCACATATCTGAATCCCTAGCCCAGACTCTTCATTTGGAGGCCTCTTTTTCAGAGGCCAATTGAAGTCATTCCTAAGGTACCTCTACCCAGATCACCTTATCAGGAAACCTTAAAAGCATTTTTTTCCATTCTATTCCAAGATTTTTCCTGTTGCCTCCCTTTAGCCACGAACCAAAAATGACAGGAGATTTTTGTTGGGGGAATCCCTCAATAGGAAGATATATATCTGCACTGCCACACCTGACCACCACTTAGTGTCATTCCATGGGAAATGTGGACCCTTCAGTGAGCTGGTGTTTTCTCTTGTTTAGTCTCTTACTATACTATCTTAACAAGTGATTAAAGGTGTGACCATTATGTTTACTTGGCTTGTTCTCTTAATTAACTACAATACTTCAGCATCTGGCAGCTCATCTTTCTTCAATCAGCTCATCTCTTGACATGACTCAAAGGAGATACACAGCTGAAAATCTAGAGGCAGAACTAAGACATAGGAACAATCCTTAGGAAAATACTATAGGAAACTCCATCGTCTAGGGGCATGAATCTGTCTTTAATTTATGCCTTATTTATTTATTGATTTATTTTGCCTGTACACATTTGGGAATATTCTACTTCTTAAATTTGAATATTAAAAAATGTTCTCACGCATGTCCCCTTTAATCCAGAGATGCCACAATCCCTAGAACACAATACTTATCTGACTTTGAGGATAAGCATAACAGAGGCCTCTCATTTTTTGGTGTTTAGGATGCAGTTGCAAAAATAAAACAAAAATGACCATTCATTAAACAATCCCGTCAAATAAGTGACAGTATTTTCTGTGTTTTGATATCCTTGGCTCTTTAATTCTCCTGTAGTTTAAGCCAAATAATCTCCTTCTTGAGTTTTACCTGCTGCCTGCCTCTCCTCCCTGTGTGCTTACTGTTTATGGTAGCAGGTCTGGGCAGTGTTCTTTCTTGTGAGTCTTCCCTTCTCTGACTTTCCTTTCCTTTCCTGCCTTTTCTTTATGTTCGCTCTCTCCCTCTTCTTTTGTTCTTTTGAAAAAAGTATTGTATTTCATTTTTTTTTGTTTTTTTCTTTTTGCTGGTGAATATTGTTTGCCAACTCACAAGCAGAATGTTCTGTTACACAGTGTAAAGTGACAATATAGCAGAGAAATGGAGAACATACACACAGAGAGACATATACATAGGCACATGCAAAAAAATTGGAAATGTAGATACTGTATCACTATTGTCATGCTTTACTCCTCTTGAACTGTGAATTTGTTGTGTATCAGTGATTCATAAAGACTGAGTGGTTAGAACAAGAGGAAATTGGGAAAAAAAGAGATAGTATCAATTAATGAAAATATAAAGTTTATACAGTTTTCCAAAGGAAAAAGTGGATTCTAAAAAGTCAAAAGATATTTGTCCTATGGAAAAACATCATTACTTGCTACACGTTTAAAAAAAAAAGAGGACAGTACAATGAATGTATGATTACCTATTTTTCTCTTTAAAATTCCTTAATTTATTTTATTTATTTATAATCCCCAAGTTTATAATGGAAAATAAAACTAGTTTCTATAATGTTAATTTTCAAACAGCTTTCAATATTTAAAGAAGGAAAACATATTTTAGTTTGCTTCTCCAATAAACTTACAACAATTAATTTTTGATGTCTTAAAAATAGCTTTCAGATGCCTCTGACATTTGTCTACATTATCAGACTTCTATTATTATGATCTGACACACAACATAATACTAATAAATAAAAAAGTATATCTGCATTCCTACTTGCCTTTCTTTATGTATATGTAAGGTGTCAAATATCTGTTTTCAATTATTTTAAGCAGGTCAGAATTCCACTGTCAGTTGCTAAAACTTTTGACATTTTCAGGTTGTGATTTTTGATTTGCAATAATAGCTCACAATTCAGCTGATAAAAAAAATCCTCTACAAAAATTAAATGTTCCTAATTTTTTTTCACTCAAATAATCTAAAACCAAATAAATTAAACTTTTTCTTTTCCTTGCTGGAAGAAAGCCCTCAGAGGCTTCATGTCACTTTGGAGACTTACTTGGGAACAATGTTGATGAAAATTGAATGTTTGCTGCTTAGAAGAAATCTGTGGGAATCAAATTTGTAAGAGAACAACAAAACACATTGTACTGCTGGTTTTTTTCAATATCCTTTTAGTTAAAAGTGACCTTGATGAAAACTAGATTAAGCCTCCAACAAGCCCTCATTGGTCCACGTACTGGGAATGCTAAATAGCTGTGTCTATTTCAGGTAAAAATGGATCCCAGGGTTCAAATACATTACTGGCACCCTGTGTCATTTTCTGCATTTCTTGTTTCTGATTGCTTTTTTTTTAAATTCATTTTTATTGTTAGACCTATTGGGGTGACATCTGTTAGCAAGGATTACATAGGTTTCAGGCATACAATTCTACAGTGCATTGTCAACTTGATGTATAATAAGTTCACCACCTAATGTGACTTCTCTTTCCATCACCTTATATTTAGCAACCCCCCCCCCCTACACACACACACACATAGCCTCTCTTCATCATTATAAATGCAGCCTGTGGAGCTCCAGTTTAACAAAGAATTTGTTTTTCAGGATCTAACATGCAGAAAGACCCTCTTTCCCAGCTTCCCTGTCGATACCTCTACCTCTCTTTCTACCACCCTGACAGAAGAATACATCCAATCCAAACCAATCCAATCAAGCCAGCAAGCAAGCACTCACAAGTTTGACTGGTTCAACTTGAACCATGTGATCAGCCAAAAACCAATTACATTGCCTAAATTGGGGAAGTATTCCAATGAAAAGCTGGCTTATATGTAATGCAGTGACTATTTCATAACAAGTTACTCAAACACTTAGTTGTGAAAAAGTAATCCTTCATTTTGCTCATGGATTCTGTGGGTCAGTAATTCAGACAGGGCATGGAGGGGAAGGCTTGTGTGCTTCACTGGGTGCCTGCTAGGGCATCTGAGAAGCAGGAGTCTGGACTCATCTGAAATCACTTACTCAGATGCCTGAAAGTGATGCTAGATGGAATTAAACAGTTTGGCAATAGACTAGACAGGGCAGACATCTATCTCTTATTCTGTGTGGTCTTGTCCACTGAACTCTTAGTATTAAAACTTAAGAGGAGCCAGACCATTTTCATGTCAGCTCAGAGCTCCAAAAGAAAGAGAGCACCAGGTGGAAGTTAGGGTGCCTTTTTCTAACTTAAGAGTCGAAATTCACAGCAGGTCACAAAAAAAGTGTGTTTGTGATTGTTACCACCATATGAGAAAGGGATATCTAGCCAACAATTACATCCTAATTTATTAATTATAATTTGCTGCTATAGTTATAATAAAATTAATAATTATTTGTATCAACTTTGAACTATACATAAGGCTTCCTGTTACATATTTTTACCAGTCTTTTCATTTATGAGTATTAATTTTGCTTTTTCTATCAATTGGTGTGAATGGATCTTATAAATTAATTTTAAGGAAAATAAACAAGTTCATATTTTTCTTTTCTTTTTGTTGAGACTTTTTATTTTTCAATTGCATTTGACATACATTATATTGGTTTCGGCTGTACAACACAGTGATGAATCATTTATATAACTTACTAAATTCTCATTCCCGTACACCTGGTTCCCCACTGACACCATACATAGTTATTACAATGTTATTAGCTATATGGCCTATGCTGCATTTTACATCCCTGTGACTATTCTTTGACTATAAATTTGTACTTCTTGATTTCTTCTCCTTTTTTACACACCCCTCCCGCTCTCCTCCCATCACCCCAACAAATCTAGTACCCATTTGACATCACGCAGTTACTGCAACCTTGAGCCCTACTTATTAAAGTGTCTTTTATCTTCAAAAGTAATATGACTGCACAAAAATTATCTAGTCATAAACTTTTATTTTTCAACATTAAATTACTGATGATGCTGTTACTTTACATTTTTTTTTATCATTTTGAGGTTCAACAGAAAATGTGAGAAACAATAAATGTGGTATTGTTCATACAAAGTTAATTTTTAAAATTTGCTTTTGTACATTATATGGGATGAGGTATTCCTCTACTCCTATGTGCTTACATGTAGGTATTTAAAGAATGATGTTGCATGAATCACGGTGAACCCTTTATATTATACCTGTCATGAAATTTTTGGTCTAGAATTCAACTCTATAATTTTAGCTACCACTTCTGCCCTATTTGTTTCAATGTATTAGTAATCACATATAATCTGCATTTCAAATCACCAATTCACAGACTTGCATCTTTTATTTATTAATTTTTATCTTGTCCTGTGAATTGTGGGAAAGCTTTTTACATTGTTCACCATGTCGCGTAATCAATAACATATTCTTCTGAGAATTTAAAATTATTTCCTGTAGTAAACATTAGACACTCATGGAATACATAATTTTCAGAATTGACATATTTCTTTAAGGCATTTTTACATTGTTCAATATATTTGATTATATTTGATTCTGCATTATATTTTCATGGGTTACAAGTGGTGATCATTTTAATATTATTAGAGTTGTAATTTCTTCAACATTGTTTAACAAGAGATGGGATGTGATAACTATGTCTCTATCCTTATGACAGTACCACCCTGCCTGGAATAATGTAATTTGTAGTAAGTTTTGAAATTGGGAAATGAGAGTCTTCCAACATTTTTATTTTTTCATCATTGTTGCTATTTTAGGTCCCTTAAATTTTCATTGTGTCAGCTTATCAATTTTTGTGGGAAAAAAGAAGCCAGGTAGAACTTCAATAGGGAATGAATTGAATCTGAAAATCTATCTGGGGACTACTAATATCTTAACAATGTTAAGTTTTTCAGTCCATTAATAAGGTATGCTTAATATAGGATACCTTTCCATTTATGTCTTCCTTAATTTCTTTCAAAGATGTTTTATAATTTTCAATGTACAAGTGTTGCACTTCTTTTACTAAATTTATTCTTAAATATTTTATTCTTTTATGTGCTATTGTACATATAATTGTTTACTTAATCTTATTTTTGAATTATTTATTATTACTGCATAGAAATGAAATTGATATTTAATATTGATTTTGTATCTTACAATCTTGCTGATGGCATTCTAATAGTTGTGTGTGCTTGTGTGAAATTCTTAAAAATTCCTATATTCAATAGCATGTCATCTATAAATATATGTAAAGTTTTTTTATATTTAGCAAGACATAATTCTCATAGTTTTTCTTCCTTAGATATGCTTTACTTTAGTTTTAAGTCTAAGAGGAAGATATTTATGGTAGCTAATATAAATTTTTGTCAAGTAAATTTAACATCTGGGTTTTCTGAAGAATGGTTTTATTAATTCATTTTTCCCTGTGTGTGTACTATACTTTTGTAATTATTTGTATGTCTCATAATTTTTATGGAAAACTGGACATTTATGGCAACTGTGGAAATAAGATTCTCTCTATTCACAAGGTTGCTGCTTTTTTGTTCTTATCCTTGGTTTTATGTATTGTTTTATTTTGTTTGTTCTGTTTTGTTTTACTTTGTTTTGTGAATTTCCTGAGCTAATCTGTAAAGTTCATAATCTGAGTCATGTGTTGCTACTGAAATCTCTTTGGCCAACTTGGTCAACTAATAAGTGAACAACATTTTTCTTAAATGCCCTGATCCTGTAAGTTTCTCAGATTTTGCCAAAAATCAAAAGTTTTGGCTCAGTATATCAAAGTTATTATCATTCAAAGACACAACTAAAACTTAATACTGGGATGATAGAAAAATAGTAAATATGTAAAATTTTTTTCCTATAATATCAAGAGAATAAAGGTACCTACTTTGTAGTGTTTTTACAAAGACTACATACTTTAGTACGTGAAGATATTTAGAACAATTTGAAATATATTAAATGCTTAGTAAAATTGTCTTAAAATTTTAGACTGTTGAAATACATAAAGAGAAATAAAATAATAAAATAAAATACACATGTACTATATATACTTTAGATTAAAAAATTATGCTTTTTATTTACATGTTTGAAACCAATGGTCCCGATGACTTCGATTAAATCCTAACTCTAGAAATTCATTCTCTCTTTATGCACACACACACACACACACACACACACACAGGCACAGGGTCCATCACAAATAATGCCCTTTTGTTATTTACAAAATCATAAGCATATAATTTTGTAACATAACAATATCATAACTATATTAACATAACTCCTTACAAAAGGGCTCTGTATATAGATGGATGGATAGATTTCTCGGTATCTAGATCTATCTACTTTACCGATCTATCTATCTATTTATCTATCATCTATCTTCTCAGAGACCTAGCATTTCTCCAGATAATCAACAATTCCCAAGGCAACAGAAGATAATGGCCCAGTGCTGACTAATGGTCACAAGTTCTGGGTCTCTGATACAGCTTGTTTTTCTCCTATCACAAAGTAGATATTAAATAAATATCTGTGTAAAGAAGGTACAAAAAATAAAAAAACATATGTTGGTGTTACAAATTTTGTTGTCTTGAAAATAAAAATTAAAGCATCATTAAGGTACAGATTTTAAACCTTAGATCATAGTTTATAAAATTCAGGTGTTAGCTGTAAACCATCTACATCCCAGAAATAATACTGTCAATGTAGTCAGGTCAATAGGAAACTTTCTAGAAAAGCAAGCACAAGAGGCCAGTCCATGTAGCCAGATGTTTTAAGTTGAAATAACAGAAAATAACCAAACAATTTGCATTAAACAATATGTATATTAATAATTGCTTATCAGATATTTAGAGACAGGACATCACGAAATTTAGAAAGTTCAGTTTCTAACAGAACTTTATTTGTTGACACCCCATGATGTCAACAAAGACCCAGTTCTTTCCATCTTTCTTTTGTGCCATCCTGAATGTGTTTGATTTGTCTTTCCTTCAGATGAGGTTAATGGCAGTTGGATAGCAAGGAAAGTGCTGCATACTGAGGTAGCCATGACAGGTAAATTCATTCTGCCTTCAGAGTGTCTCTTCCCAAATGACAAAGCTGTTGAATTACTCATAGCTAGAGCAAAGCCACACCAGGTGGGTTTCACAGTACAGTTGCTCACATAACTGGAACCCATGAAAATGCTCCCATAAGCAAATGGAAGACCAGGCAGCAATTCGATGAGGTTCACATCTTAAATGCACTATTTCTTCACGTCCCTGGCAGGGATTCTACAACACTGAGATTTTTGTCTGACTAGTTAGCCCTTTCATCTAGTGTAATATTAGAGGACACAGATGAGGTCATTGTACTTCATACATTTTGGGTTGATTAAATTTTCACGCTAGTTTTGTCTGTTTTATGGGTATATTTGGGAATGACTTTTTAAATGTTAAATTTGTAGGTGGCATGGTCTATATTGCTGATAGAGATTTTTACTTATATTTCTTGATGATTCCATTTGAAATTTTGAATACTAAGCAAGTGGGTGGAAAACATATTATATTCTAACACTTTTACTCTTTACATGGTATCAGATAAGATTTTATATTTTTATGCATATGAACATTAATGTATTAAAAACATTTTGTATCAATATAAACATTTTGACCTGATGCTTTGTCCTAAATCAGATAGAAAAATGACTGTCATTGATCATAGCATGTAAGATACATAATTATTATTATTAATACAATTCATTAAGAATTGAAAAATAACAAATTACTTTTAATGAGTCTTCCAGATAGAAATTTGTTTTAATATGCAAACTCATTTACATTTTTGTAGTATATGCAAATTAAATTAGCATTCTCTCATGGTCTCAGAACTTGTTCTTTGTAGAGTAATAAACACAACACATAGATCAAAACAATTTCCTTAGAGTCAAGTTTTGTATCACTTACAGAAAATGATTACTGCTTCCAGCAAACTTTCTACTTTTAAAAATTATCATTCTTTCTGTTCAAGTGGACAAGCTCAGGCATCTCTATATGGTGATGTGGAGTAGAACTGTGAAAACCCACTTATCTACAGAATCAATAGGTTACATTTAAAATATTCCAAAGTTATTTCTATCTAAAATATTGCAGTTATCACTACATTAATGTTGCTATAATGTTAAAAACTGTAAACTCTAGAGTCAAACTGCTTGGACTGGAATTCTGGCTCAGGTACTTTCTAGATGTGAACCAGTAATTTAAAGCCTTTATGTCTTAATTTCTTTATTTGTAAAATTAAGAATAATATTAATAATAGTACCTTTCAAGTGGTGATATGGTAATTGAATATTATAATATAGGTAAAATACTTATTCAATTCATATCCTTTAAATTATTAAATAAAAAACTTATTTCCTTATCTTGAAACACACACACACACACACACACACACACACACACACACATATATATATATATATAAAATCTCTGCCCCACATTCTTGACACATTGCCCCTAAACACCTTGTAATTTCCTCAATGATAGGGGTGCTAGCAGCATCTTTTATTCTAATATTTTTCATTGAATCCAGTTGCTGATACAGAGCTCCTAAATCCCTTGACATTTTCTAGTTGATATAGTAATGTTTTTGTTCTAGTGAGGCAACTCTGTGGGATCCTGGATGGTGGTTGCTCACCAGAAAGACCAAGTCATGACTGCAAACTCGTAAATAGCCCCTTCCTCCCACGATCCTACAAGGAGGGACAAGTGGGCAGAAACTGAGTTAATAATCCATCCTGTCATTGTGATAAAGCCTCCAATAACAACAGTGTTCGAGAACTTCCAGGTTGGTGCATATGGGAGGTGGTGTATCCCTACTCCACAGGGACTTCCAGACCTTGCCCTATGTATCTCTTCATCTAACTATTCATTTGCATTGTTTATCAAATCTTTTATAATAAACTGGTAAACATAAGCAAACTTTTCCCTGAATTCAGCAAATATTGAACCTGATGAAGGGGTTGTTAGAATCCCCACTTCATACCTGGTTGGGCAGAAGCACAGGTGACAACCTGGTGCTTGCAACTGGTGTCTAAAGTGAGGGAGCAGTCTTGCAGGACTAAGCTCTTAACCTGTGGGGTCTGCATTAACTCTGGATAGTTAGCATCATGATTAAATTGTAGGATATCCAGTTAGTGTCTGGGGAGTTGAGAATTGGATGGTATAGGGAAAAACCACACACAATTTGGTGTCAGAAGTGTTCTTAGTGTACAAGAAAAATTTTTTTTTTCTTTTAGAGTATACAGGCAAAATAAGTCCTTCTAAAAGATGATAGTTATTATTGTATTTTGCTGGTCATTTTTGTTAGTAGTTTTATATATTTTTAAAAATTTAATTGAATTTCTGTACATCCTTATGCCTACTTATTTTTCAACTTCTCTTTGTTTTTATGTACATCTGTTCTCTTGGAGACTTTTCTCCAAACACTTTCGTTTTGTCACTGTGCAGTTTATGGGTTTCAATACCTTTTTGTTAATAAAAAAATGAAAAAGACATATGTTCTGAGAATAAAATTATGAGGTGAAGTAGAACAGTACATGCAAAGGATATATGGAATTTGTGGTTGTAAATTTGAAGGAATAAATCTATATGAGGGGTGAGCCTAATTTACTAACGAAGTGACTATTTTGAAACCTTGAGAATTGTATAACTTGCATTGGTAACCTAATCAGATAGTTCCATGATTTGGAGTAGTGTGTAATTTTAATGACATGTTAAAATATAGCAATGAAGATGTTTTACACAATTACCATTGAACATTTTGTTTCAAGATGTATGTCCTTCCTACTAATTTAATGTTTCTGTTTTTGTTTTAGCTTTTGGCCTTTTTAATTATCTTAGTTTGGAAAGGGTGACAGAAATTTATTTGTTTCTAATTATCATCTGTTTTTCAGACATTCTTATTGTCAAGAACTGTATGAAAGATCTGACATTTTATCTAATGAGCAAACTAATAATTTAGGCTGAACAGTATTATAGATACTAGGAGAAGACATGAGACTTTGGCATCAAAGGCAAAATGCTTTTTTACTCAAGGCACAGAAGACAGCATGAGATTAAGATCATATCTATTCCTCTTAGCCCCCAAGTCTCACTACCGTGACACAGAAGAGCCCATGTTGGATTCTGCATACTCAGTTGTCTTTGTCACAGCTGAGGAACCTTACACTTTAAAGGGGATTGTTAACTAATATGCCCAACCATTGCTCCATGGGAGAGAGGCATTATCAGCAACTGAAACAACAAAACTTTCCTCATTCTTAGAGGGTGACAATATATCTATCTTTTAAGTTTATTTTCCATAAAAAGAAAATTCTTGAAAATATGTCAGGACAAGCTGTCAGTACATCTGCTCAGAGGATATGCAGAAATATGAGCAAACCATACAAAAAGTATGTCCTAGATCTTATACCTGCTACTTTATCAAAGAGAGTTACATGTAGAGATTTATAAATCAATAATAAAATGACACATAAGCAAATAGAAAATTTGCACCATTCGAACTAGTATTTTAGAGAAAAATGAACAAAAACAGTTCATTAACATCAAAAATTGCTAAAATTCAAAAGTATCAGGAAGTGTACAATAAAACAAGTTTGCAACACTATTTTAGATATACTTGGTTCATTAGAATAAATAAATAAATAAATAAATAAATAAATAAATAAATATGCTTTCAAATATATGTGGCCACAAGTCTTGTATACATGCTTGTGGAAAAGGAATTGTTATAACCAAATTTGAAAACAATGTGCATTACACAAATAAAATTGAACTTACATACAGAAAACTATGTAGAAATCCCACTTCTAAATATATACTCTACTCAAAAGGAAAGGTGCTTATGACAACATTTTTTAGTAATAACAAAATTAGTGTCTAATGCAAATATTTGTTACTAAAGAAATGAACAAGAAAGGGATCATATTAATATATTTATTGTAGTAAAATAATCTATTGTAGTAATAAGAATGAACAATATCTCCATTCATCAACATAATTTGTTAACATAATACTGAGAAAACCTGGTTATAAAATACATACTCTGTATTTCCTTTTATACAGAGTTCAAATCTTACAAAGCTAACATACATATTGTTCAGAAATACTACTGTAGTATAATTAAAAATTAAACAAAACAATGAAATGTTATAAAAACATCATAGAGAAAAGTAAAATATCAAATTATTAAATAAGCCAACAATAGAAATCTAGATGCAGTAGATGTATTATTAGATATATACATATATTTTCAATATTAGTACAAGAAGCAATAGAAATTTCAATAATCACACATATACAATAAAAAAGCAAAATAATCTATCCCATGTTCTCAGATTTTCATTCATTTTTCTTCTTCCTCATTTATTCCTGAAGTTCCAACTTTCCTTCTGGGTCATTTCCTATAACTTATAGAAATTGCTTCATTATTTCTTTTAGGTCTGCTAGTGATGAATTCTTTTAGATTTCTATGCATAAGAATGTCAATTTTGTTGTCAAATTTCTGCTGGATATACAATTCTGAGTTGATACTTTCTTTATGTCATCACTTTCATATTCTTTCACTGTTCTCTGACTTCCAGGATTTCTCATGAAAAATCTTCAGTTATTTAAATTGTTTTCCATATGTACCCTGTCAATTGTTCTTGCTGTATTTAAGAATATTTTTCCTTTATCTTTGTTGTATAGCAATTTTATTACAATCTTTCTCTCTGTGGTATTATTTTTTATTGTTAAACTTATTGGGGTGACATTAGTTAGCAAAAATTACATAGGTCCCAGGTGTATAATTCTACAGTGTATCATCTGTGTGTTGCATTGTGTGGTCACCACCCAGAGTCAGTTCTCTTTCCATCACCATGTATAGACTCCCCTTCCCTCCTCTATGTGGTATTCTTTAAGAATATTCTGTTTGGAATTTGCTAGGTTTCTTGATTCTGTAAATCACGCCTTCATCAAATTTGAGAAGTTTCTAGCCATTATTTCTTTACATATGTTCTAAGCACTAAAGTCTCTACCTCCCCTCTGGAATTCCAGTGACAGAAATACTTAGATATTGCTCCACACATGACCATGAAGCTCTGCTATATTCTATCAATCTTATATTCCCCTAAAATGGAGTGACTACTATTTGGCTGTCCTCAAGTTCACTGTTTCCTTTTTCATCTTCATTCTGTTACTGAGCCCATCCAATGAAGTTTTTATTCTGGCACTTATTTTTTATTTCTAAAATATAAATTTCATCTGCTTTATAGCTCCTATTTCTCTTCAAAGAATTTTTAGTCTGTCCATTAATTTCAAGAATGTTCATTGCTAATTTGTGGGGTATAATTATAATGGTCTATTTAATCTTTGATAATTCCAACATCTCTGTTATCTCACATTTGATACCTGTTGAATTTCTTTTCCTTTGAAGATAGGCTGCATTTTCATAGCTTTTACCTATTTGTTTTTTTCTTTCTATTTCTTTTGTAAGTTGAGTATTTTTTCATTGATGCTAGAATCTTATTCCTTTTAAAATCCTTTGGGGAATGTTCTTTGTTTTGTTTGAGCAAAATATTGAACCAGTTAGGTTCAGAAAACATTAATCTTGCCTTGCTTTTTTTATCCAGTATAGTTTTCAAAGCTTTTCCCATACATTTTAGATTTGCCATGTCCTTGTGCCACTCAGTGATCTAGACTTGGACAGCAATTTATACAGTAGTTTAGTTCTTAAAATCTTCACTATGCATCTGTGCATCTGTTGGCACGTATGCAGGTTGTGTATCCACCTAGGACATTTATCAGTTTACTCATAAAATTAGAGGACCCTTTCTTTAGTCTTTCCCTGGAGGATATCTCACCCCCACCGAACCCACACACACTCTCTAACACCCAGGAACCACTTTTCCTGTTTTGCTTGTTTGTTTGTTTATTGTTTTGTAAGAATGATATTCTAGCTCCCTGAATTTTGCACAGGTCAGTGTAATTCGGGCCTCCAAACAAAGTTATGGGAAAGAAGAGAGAAAAAATTAACAAAGATTCTTGTCACACTCTCAGAACTGCAGTCGTTCTTTCTCTTGACTCCTCTCATCAGTGGGATTGAAATTTCTTAGGGTTTGGGGTGTTTATGCTGCTTCTTTGGTATCAATGCAGGTTTACTACTGGGGTTTTTCTTCAAAGACAATCAGGAGAACAGAAAATAAAACATAAAAAAATGAGGATTCCTCTTGATTTTCCATCTCATAGAAGCTCTGCTCTTTGAGTCCCCTGGCCCGAAAGAGGTGGTTTCTTATGTGATTTTGTTGTCCTCGCCTGCTAGGCAATCCTTCAAATGGAGCACCTTCAGGTAGGTCAAAGTAAGGAGATAAAGGAGAAAAGCACCGAATAAAATAAGACAGTCACTACTCTACTGGTAGCTTTTCAAGTTTTTCTCTGCCCAATCTGTCTGGTATTAATTATTTTCTGGAGTCCTCAGGTAGTTCCTTTTTGTATTCTCTCAAGAAATTGTAGTTGTAATCGGGAAGAGTGATTGCCTTTAGTGAGCCCACTCCATCTTGGATAGCACAGAAAAATAAATGGTGAATTTTTGAAAATTAGGAAAAAAAATCTCTACTGCCAAACAATGTACTGCTGGCTCCAAGGACATAGTTGTAATATGCAAATTTTTGATGAGTGTAGATATAAATGGCAGTCATGCAAGCTGTCCGATACACAGTGTGCATAAAGCCCGTAAGAGAATGCTACCTGTTTTCTGATGTTGGTTTTTCTATTTCCATCCTCCGTCTATTATCTCTATCTTTTCATATTTTCTGTCACATTGTCCTTCCTCCCTGTTTCCATAGATTTTATTTTTTGCCTAGCCTGAACTTCTTTCTCAGTAAATTGTTCTTTATCTTTTCTATTTATGCTTTTTGTTGTGTTCTTTATTTTATTTATAGTCTTCATTCTTTATTCTTGTGTAGAGTTGTTTTTATTACTTTCTGTTGCTTCTTCATATTATTAATGTCTTGCACCTCTTTTCAGGGAAGAATTTATTATAATTATTTTAATTTCTAGATTTCTCTGTTCTAAAAATTAAGGTTCATGTTGTACCTGTAACAAAGGTATTTGGTATCTTTCTTTTATAGTAGTGAAATTATGTGGTCTGTAGCCAAATTGCTGACAGTATCAGCTTTCATGTCTGGTAGGGTATAACGGAAAAGCTAAAAGTTATAAGAAAGTTTGGGACTCTTCCAGTGATTTTAGGAAGCGAGCCTATAAAATTGCTGATAATCACCTCTAGTTGCTAAAATTTCATCAGGCAACAATTTTGCTAATGAGTGCACCTTTAAACACAAAGGAACGAGAGGTGGAAAACATCTCTTTAAATTCCATAACTTGAGGTACCATTGCAGGAGATTCAAAGAGAGACCAGAGGGAGCTGTCAGTGCATGACATCACATGGTCAGTCACACCTCTTTTTTCTTTAACATAGTTTTTTGTTGTTAGACTTATTGGGGTGAGATTGGTTAACAAGAGTTACATAGGTTTCAGTTATACAATTCTACAGTGCATCGTCTATGCGTTGCCTTACATGTTCACCACCCATTGAGTTCTCTTTCCATCACCGTGTATTTAACTCCTTCTCCCTCCTCTTGCACCCCCTCCCTTTTTACAGCTCCTCATTTCAACTAAGTCTTGTGCAACCAGCATAATCCCATTCATATTGAGTAGCCTGGGTTTACACTGGTCACTCCTGTTGTGCTGCTCAGTCAATGGTTTTTTTCCAAATAATTTAAAGGTGTGATGACAGTAGAACTTAAATCTTCCCAAGGTAATATCACCTTTCTTCCCATGAGCTCTTAATACTCTTTATTCTGTCTAGGCATTTTCAAAAATTTTATGTCATTTCTCACATCCAATCTCCCCTATAATTTTTGTATTTTTTTCCACAACTGATTTTGGACAATATAGACAGTAGCAGAGTTAATGTACCACCTTGTCTGGAAACTTTAACCTCCTTACAGTTTTATTTACTTTAAGCCCCCACTTAACTTGATCCCTCCAAAGAATCATTTAGGCATCCTTCCTTTCAATTTGCATATCACTAGGAATTTATTTTAAGAATTTCCATTTGCATTAGAATTATTTGTATTATTTCTATGCTCCCCAATAGATAATTTTCCAGACTGTTTTTGCATTCCCTTGCTGTTAGATACTGTGCAAATTGTTTTCATCAGTAAATATTATAGAAATCATTTCATCTTGATTATTTAAAAGATAAAATAATCTATTACTTAATGTTGAGAAAGCATTAAATTATTATTGAGAGGAATTCAAATGCATAGATATTTCTTATCCTTCACCATTAAAATACATACATATTTAGGAAGGAAGCCTGAGCTGGGAAGCTGTAGAAAAATAAAGTAAATGTGAAAACGTGATCTAATGAATATCCCAGAGTATGTATTCTTATTATTGTTCAAATAGTATATTATACGAATGAAATGCTGATTACTACATAATGTAAAATAGTAGGTAAGCTAGTTAGTCATAATCTTTTATTAAACAATGCTGAATTAGAGGTAACATAACTCACAGCAGATCTTACATTTCTTTCACATACCTAAATAATATGCTTTATTATAATGATGTTACAAATAATGACAATATACTTTGAACAAAGAGAGAAGTTATAACTAACTCAAGTATAAGATGGTATTACATATAATATGGTCCTAAATGTTCAACAGGGTTAGTAAATGCAGCTTGCGGAATAATTATCTACTTTAATTTAATTTAAAATATAATTATATACTTTAATTAATTATATACTTTAAATACATATACTTTAATAACTATTCATGTAACACCTAATCTTTGTGTGTGCAGAACATGTAATAAAAAAAAGTTCAAGGCACAGTACTTACTAAATACTTAGGAGTTCAAAATGCATTTGAGCAGAAAATACATTCTTTCTTGAAAAATAAAGGAACATACAATGCATGTTGTAAGTTGAAGGATAAATGATAAGTATTAAAATTGGTATAATTATAATTTAGACATTATATCCAGATAAGAGGTTTTGAATACAAACAATATATAAATGCCTTTGGAAAGCTTTGATCTTAAGTTTTTCCATCATTACAACATATATAATTCTTAATTGGCAAGCTTACTGCTCCCTAAGTTTTATGTTTTACTTTAATGAATTTACCGCAGTCTGAATACAGTTAAACTATTTTTGCTGAGTGTAACATGGCTGCAATCACTAGTTACCAATCTCATACACACACAAACGTACATACACATATACAATGTCAGACTATTAATTTTGTGAACTCATCCTAGAAAAAGTGCTACACACCTCATTGCTGAATATCACTATAGTCACCTTCAAAGTATTCCCCCTATGCACTGATGCCAGTGCCTAGTACACCCTTCAAAGCAATTTTGGAATGTTTTTTCTGGAATGACCATTACAGCCGTCATTGTATGAAGCTTGGTGTCTTAAATGTCATCAAAATGCCTTCCTTTCAATATTTCCTTTTTCTTTGGGTGAAGAAAATAGTCATTGGGGGCCTGATTAAGTGAGTAGGAAGGATGTTTCAGTACAGTTATTTGTGTGCTGGCTAAAAACTTTCTCACAAAGAGTGCCACATGAGCTGGTGCATTGTCTTGATACAAGAGCCATGCGTTCCTGATGAAAAGTTCAGGTCGTTTTTGTCTAATTTTTTCATGCAGCCTTTTCAGCACTTTCAAATAGTAAACTTGGTTGACTGTTTAGTTGGTACAAATTCATAATGAATAATCCCTCTGATATCAAAAAAGGCTAGCAACATTATTTTGACTCTTGATTTGGACTGATGAAACTTCTTTGGTCATGGAGAATTGATTGACTTCCATTGTGCACTTTGATCCTTTGTTTCAGGGTTGTATTGGTACACCCACGTTTCATCACCAGTGACAACATGGCCCAGAACATTATCTTGCCTCTCCAAAAGGCATTGGCAAACTTCAACTCTCCTTTGCTTTTGTTCATTGGTGAGCTCCTTCAGGACCATTTTTGCACATGCTTTTCTCATGTCAAAAATTTCAGTTAAGATTTTCCTGTTTCTCTGTCAATGTTTACTTGGTTCACTATATTTTTTACAGTCAGCTGATGATTTTGATGCACAATTTGACGAAGTTTTGCAATGTTTTCATTGCAAAATGAAATGCTCATCAGTGGCTCTTCTGACCTCTCTTCTCAGTGACCCTTTCTTTCCTTAGAAAAACATTTAATGCATTTGTACACTGCCATTTTCTTCATGGCATTATCCCTGCTTGGACTAACATGTCCCTGATTTCACTTCCACTCTTGCCAAGTTTAACAAGAAGTTTAATGTTTGTTTGTTTCTCTAATTCAAACTTCAACATTCTAGTGACAAAAGCATGCAACAGCAATAATGAAAGTCACTCAGCAAGACATCACCACATGTCAACACAATGCAGCTGCCAATGTAAGCACAACGCGGCAAGTTGGGGAACTGGTCAGACCTCCTACGTGTATTTATCTATCTATGTATACTAAAGATATATTATAAATCTCAATATATTGATAAATTAAGTGTTGTTTGAAAAAGAGTTTAATAGAAATATTCATGGAATAGGAGAATTCATATGACTACATAAAGACATGCTCATGAAGTAGAAAAAAAAATGGGTATGCCAAACAAAACAGAAGTTCAAACAGACAAGCTGTCTAAAGAAATTGCTTGGTCTCTTAGGTGCAAAATCAAAAAAGTCACAAAATAAAATTGAATGCATCTTGCAAAAGACATAAAATGAAATGAAAAAGAAAGTTCTATGTGTGTGTGTGTGTGTGTGTGTGTGTGTGTGTGTGTGTATAGATAGATAGATAGATAGATATACATGTATGATGCATATAACAGAAAATCTTTGCTATCTATGGACACAAAAGTTTAAAATTCAGTGACAAAAAAATATCAACTGTAACCATAAATTTGTTGAACATCTATTAGTAATAAGAAAATTAGAAAGATAAAGATCTGTCTTAGCCTAATATTTCCCCACTCCGAAATGGATATACATATTCAGATACAAGCATACCAGCTGTTAGCTTTCTGCACCACCACAGCATAGCCACTACAGGGCTTTGGTGAGCTAAGATTTATCCTGGTTTATTTGGAGAAACTTCAGAGTGATGTATAACTAGATGTCTGTTACTGTCCCAGCAGAGAACATACGTTCAAATATTATTTTATTTTTTACTAGCTCTGTGACATTGGGCAAGTAAGTTAAACTGTAAAATTTGTGTTTCTCCAGTTTTCAATCTATTTTACAGTATTAGCATGATACTGCATTTTAATTGGGTCCTGCAATTCTCCTATAAAGGGAATTGAAGGAGTGCCCACGAAGTATAGCTTAGTTGTTAATAAAGTAGTTACACTGATGTTTTTTTATGAATATTCTTGTAACCCTTTCCACGGATAACCATCCATTGCTTCTCTAAATAAGGCACTGGAAACCAAAAGTTTACTAAATTGCTCAGTGAAGTTTAGCATATGAAGGACAACACCCTCATCTTGTATATTCCATTGAAAATGTACATTAAATTAAAAAAAGTCAGGGATATAACATATAGCATAAGGAATATAGTTAATAATGTCAGAACTATGTACAGTATCAGATGAGTATTAAACTTATTACTCACTTTGTGAGCTATATAAATGTGCAGTCACTATTTTGTTTGTACACTTGAAACTAATATTGTATATCAACAGGTATTTTGCAATATTTTTTAATTAAAAGAAAGAAAATATACCTAAAAAGAGCTGTTTACACTGCGGAGTTGAAAATGGTTTTTAATAAAAATCTTTTAGTGTCGTGACTTAGGTGGGTGTGCAAAAGTGACTCAGCTGAAAGATATGTCCAAAAAACAAACACTTTGTTATGACCAAAGTTGCATCTCTCATCTAATGAATAGGGTATTTCCTGAGGCTAGGGTTTATTGTCTAATTGCTCTTTCTAAAAGGATTTATTTTTCTTATCATTTAATGGATAAGAAACCATGTTGCACATTTTGTGACTGTCAGAGATGTTTTATATTGTTTTGGAATTTTTACTATGATATGCAATGGGGATATGAGCATCTCCACTTCTAGGGTTGTTCACTCAACATTGATTTTATCACTTTGGGATCCCTTCCCAGAAATGGTATTACTTTTTCAAATAATATGAATCTATTTATGGTTTCAAATACTTATTGGTGAATAGCTTTAATAAAGTGATGTGTATAAACTTACTGTTCTTTGAAATACAAGACTTGAGCCAATTTCATTGCACATACACCATAACAAAGATATATTAAAAAAACAAGAGAGAAAATCCATATCAAAATGATATATACCATGGTAAAAATCAATTGGAAATACTGTAATATGGAGATTTCTACAAAAATATACAATACGATATTATCTCAAAAGAAAAAAACCTGTGACCATATTGATAAACTGAGAAAATACTGGAGTTTCTACCAAAATTACAAGAAGTCACTCAGCCCAGAATATTTTAAGGAGAATCATTTTAGATTATTTTAAACAGATCATTTCTATGTTATATAATCTGATATGTATCATATAATTTTAAAAATAAAACAATTCTTGGAACTAAAATTACAACTACTGCTATCAGAAATAACTGGTTTGCATTTATAATTAACATCAATAACCACAAAATGAGAGTAAAATTCCACCTACAGTAATAGCATGGACTATAAATTATTATGAAATTTATTTTTATACAAACAACCAGTTAGAATTTATGGTAGAAGTGTAAACAATTAAGTTGGCGTAGCATATTTAGAGATAACTAATAAAAATAACAACTGTTTTTACTGTCGCTAGTGGGGATGGAGAGACTAGCCATAATTCAACAGAAAAAGACCACATAAAAGTTGTGAGAAAGCACTTAATAGAAGGTTGATGTGGACAAATTTGTATTACTTGCTATTAAAGTTACAATACTTACAAAAAATGGTATGATACAGAAATAGAAAGACTAATGTGAATAATAAAGAAAATCCAGAAAAGTGAATTAATGTGGAGGATGTGCCATCTCAATTCTGTGGTGAAAAGATACAAGGTTTAATAAACAAGTTAGAAATAATTTTGTAGCCATATGGAAAACCATGTATTTGGAAAATTACTTGCACTATATATTAGCATAAGTTCCAAATAAATAAAAGATTTACATGTGTAAAAACATTTTAAAAACATGTAAAATTTTAATACATTTGAATAAGACTGCACATGAAATATGGTTTTAATTCAATTAAATCATTTAGGGAAATTAAAATGTATGTTATCAAAGCAGTAAACACATCTGCTCATCTTAAAATACATAAGTAAAATATAAATGAAAAGTAGGAAAAATATTTGCAATTTGTATCAATGACACACTCTGTAATATATACATCTTTATAACAAAAAAAAAATTTTATGAAAATGAATAGAAAAGCAACGAGAGTACTATAAAAATGACTCTGAATTTCCACTATACAAATATAAAATTGAACATAATATTTAAACAAATGAAAATATAATCTAGCTTATTTTTATAATAGGAAACAAAGTAAATTTACAATGATAGGATCTCATTAATAATATTGCCAAAAAAAAAAGTTTAATAACACCCTCTTCGCAAGCATATAGGGAAACAGACACACAAAACACTGATTGTGGCATTAGAATCTGTTGGTATATTTACCAAGTTTTCGAATATGTACAAATTTGCATAAATATAATATGCATAATACTACAAAAAGTACCACATGATAATAAACCCCAAATAGATTAATAGAGCCTTAAAGTTTAGAAAGTGTCCAAAAATAGATATTGGGAATACAATTAATGTAGCTTTCCAAATTTAGTATTAAAGACAAATTATTCTTTAAAACATTTTGTCTGTTTTCTTCTTGAGTTGACAAAATGATTCTTTTTAAATCAGATAACATTGGGAATTTTTTCCATGACATTATATGAACTTTTACAGTTTAACTATTTTAATGTTTGTATTTTAATCTAATTTGTAAGAAGCCTCATGAACCCAAAGATCTTCATGTATTAGTAAGATAACATAAAGAAAATATTTACTATGTAGCAATAGCCAATAAATATAAGCTTTATACATGGAATATTACTCAGCTATATGGAAAGATGAAATAGGGCCATTTATGACAACATGGATGGACCTTGAGATCATCATGCTAAGCAAAATAAGCCAGACAGCAAAAAACCAAGAACTACATGACTTCACTCATATGTGGAACATAAAACTGAAAGCAACAAAGAAACAAAAACTCATGGACACAGTCAATAGTTTAGTGTTTACCTAAGGTAAGTGGGGAAGGGGGATGGGATAGAAGAGACAGGGACTCAAATACATGGTGACGGACGGAGAACTGACTCTGGTGATGAACACATAATACAGCACATAGACAATGTATTGTAGAATTGTATACCTGGAACCTATGTCATTCTACTAACCAATGTCACCCTGATAAATTTAACAATAAAATATAATAATAGAAAGAAAAAAACCCACCTATTTTATCTACTAGGGCTGTCCAGAAAAAACCCAGTCATTGTCAGTATAACTGTCATATTACAGGGCTGGATCCTGTCCAGACAGCCCTTGTGTATCATTACATGAGGCTGAATCAGCAAATAGATGGACTAAAAATGATCACCATTTCTTGTCCTTCATTCTGTTCTATGCATTTGACTGATTCTTTCCCTCATTGTATTCATGGTCAGAAGGTGCTGGCGACTGACCTCACCACTTGTTTCATCTTTAGGGAGGGGAATAACAAAAGCATTTTCCCATAAACATCAAATAAATCCCAAAGTCACAGCCTAATCGGTTATTTTTATGACCTGAAGTTTTAGTTCCATTAGTGGTCTGGCAATTGTTTTGCTAATGAGTTTAGATCCAAGCCACGTACCCTCCCTGAAGATGGAGAAAAACAGGACTTTATAACCAAAACTAAAGGTGAGTTGAGTCTAATGGAAGAAAGAAACAAATGTTCACTCCAAAAATATGTGAGAACTAAAGTATAAACATTTTTGATATACTAAGAATATTACCAGTTCACTAAGATATAGAGAAATTTCCCAAGAAAAACATTAGTTAAAAAAATAATATGTAAGTTAAGACTAAAAAAAATAATAATAAAGTTTAATAGATGTTAAACAAAACAAAACAGCCACAAATGACATGACTAATTAAACCATAATTAGTTAGGTTTAGGTCCATAACTTGGCCTATCAAACTTTGGCTGTTTTTTCTCCCACGAAGAAATACAAATGGCCAGCAGACATATGAAAAAATGCTCATCCTCATTAGCTATCAGGGAAATGCAAATCAAAACCACAATGAGACACCACCTCACACCTGTGAGAATGGCTGTTATCAACAAGACAAGGAATAACAGGTGCTGGAGAGGATGTGGAGAAAAAGGAACTCTGGTACACTGCTAGTGGGAGTGCAAACTGGTACAACCACTGTGGAAGGCAGTGTGGAGGTTCCTCAGAAAATTGGGAATGGAGCTACCATTTGACCCAGCAATCCCCCTTCTGGGGATCTACCCAAAATACTTGAAAACCTTTGTCCGCAAAGACTTATGTACCCCAATGTTCATCGCAGCACTGTTCACAGTGGCCAAAACATGGAAACAACCAAAGTGCCCTGCGACAGATGACTGGATACAGAAGCTGTGGTACATATACACAATGGAATATTACTCAGCTGTAAGAAAAGATGAAATATTGCCATTTGCAACAAAATGGATGGACCTGGAGATCATCATGCTAAGTGAAATAAGCCAGACAGAAAAAACAAGAACTGTATGACTTCTCTCATATGCGGAATATAAAACTGAAAGCAACAAAGAGAAAAGAAATGAACAAACAAATAACCCATGGACACAATTAATAGTTTAATGTTTATTTGGGGACGAGTGGGTCAGGGAGGGGAGAAAGGGGAGGGGGTGGGAGAGGAGGGGGGGAAGCTAAATATAAGGTGATGGAAAGAGAAGTCACATTAGGTGGTGAACTTATTATACATCAAGTTGACAATGCACTGTAGAATTGTATGCCTGAAACCTATGTAATCCTTGCTAACAGATGTCA
>PVJL010001006.1:164495-198372 GCA_004026885.1 Lyroderma lyra | reverse complement strand
TTGGCTGTTTTAAAATAAAATGTTCTTAGTGATAGTAAAAATGTAAAATAGTATCATCATTTACATACATTTCTATATCTATATCAATATATGTGTGCGTGTATGTGTGTGTGTGTGTGAGTGTGTTATCAAAGGATAAATTTGATAATCAGTCCAAAGACTTAAAAATCTGTCTATCACACTTGTCTTAATATAACCATTTCACTATTGAAATATGTGTGGTTAAGGTAAAAAGCATAAATGTGAGCAGAATTGCTTAAATACCAGTCTACATGACCTGTTTTGCATTTATAATCTTTTAAACAAAATATTCCTATTTAATTTATGATACAATACGTAAAGAAAAAAAGCATTAAAAGTTGTGTCATGGAGAAATTTTAAACATGGGAAATGTTCTCAATGTACTGCTAAGTACAAAGGACAGATTGCTATAGAAAACCTGAAAAATAATAACAAAAATGTAACTTATTACCCTATCACCCAGAACATGAAAAATAATGATAACAAAAATGTAACTTATTACCCCATGAGGGAGGGTGGTGTGACATGTGCAGAGTGTATACATGTAGGCTTTATGTGTGAGGAACTGCATTTTTTTCATTGTTTTCTGAATCAAGTCTAAAATGCCTCTGCAATATGGAATTATTTACACATTTATTTTTCCATAGTAATCCATGCAAAAATCCTTATACTTTTATAAAATCATTATTAAGAGTTTTAAAATTGCCATGCAGATGAACTGAACTTTTATTCTCTGCACTCATTTATTTTATATATATTTAATCAGCGTTACAGTTTTAATTCTACCTTAAAAATGTGATAGTTTCCACATTTTGAGAGATATCAAACAAGGTTGCATTTTGTCAGGTCAGAAAGTAACACATCTATCCTTCTGAACAACATATTTTAAAGTTGATAGCCTAGAATATCAATGAGGTTTTAGGAGTAGTTTTATGATAGTAGTGATTTATGTACAGATAACTGAATATGAGCAATTGTGCAATATTTGTGCATCTTATTTTAGATGCAGTGATGGTGATGGTTATAGATGTATTATCATTAGAAAGAAAAATAATTATGAAGAGTGTAAAATTTATTTTCTTTCTAATATTGTAAAAACACTAGAAAAAAATTTCAACTCAATCTTATCGAGATATTTAGGTAGTGATGCAGATGCTAACATCAATTTTAGAAAAGAAGTCCTGCTAGTGTCAGTACTCAAGTGTCTGAATACTTGAAGACCACTGAGAGTCTCAGGATTTATCTCTGTCATTCTGTATGTAAACTTAGGTTAGCAAATCATTAAATGCAAGCACAAATATGATGGTGAGTCTTCATGCTAACTCATTATTTTTCCTGAGAATATTATAAATGTCACACTTATTGTTGCAGAATTGAAACTATCTTGTACCCAATCAGTTGACTCATATTCAGAAAAAAGAAAGTTGTAAAAACATAGTAAGATATTCTAGATTGACAGCTGTGATACACTACACAGATCTTCAGTGACGAGAACAAAAACTTGGTCTCAATTCTGTGTTCTAATACTGACACTTTGGTGACTTTAGGAAGACACTTCATACCTTAAATGTTTATTAAACTGTATATTACTTTTATTTCAGAATCTCCCTCTCTGTCATTCTCTCTATATCTCTTTATCTCTATATGTGTATCTGTGCTTTATTGTGTGAATATATATTTAAATTCCAGTTAGCGTACTCATTTAGAACTAGCATGTGGAAATTGGAATTAATACATGTTAAATAAAATATAAAGTTTCATATTAAAACACTAGTATTCATTCATTCTATACATTTTATTTTGTATCACACAGAAATAATTTATGACTAGTTTCCTTCACTCTATGGATATATTGTTGTAAGAAGTTTTCATAGGGGGTTCCCTGGGGGTCCAGTGGCTAGATTTCAGTGCTCTCACCACCACAGTCTGGGTTCGCTTCCCAGTCAGGGAAATAACCAAAAAAATTTTTTTTCATAATAATGTTTCTTACTCATATTTTAAAATGAGTAAAACATTCTGTTGAATAAGCATACTAAGGGAAACAAAGAGCATTTGCCTGATTTAAAAGATGAGGATATATCTATTACTGGCATGAAGAATACTATTCTTGCAACATGTTCTTTTTTTATTATAATAACAGTTTTAACTCAAATTAGTTCAGTTCATTAATTCTTTAAAGCTTTACTTTAAAGAATTTTGAATTAAATTATAAAATTCCAGTAACTTCCCTTTAATATGAAGTATACTAAAAAGATTCCGTATTTAACTGGACATAGATGACTATAATTTATTTTTATTCTTCCATTTTGTTCCAAGCTTAGCAAGAGACCAAATTTGTATTGATTATAGTGGTTTATAATATTTTTATTCATGATCTTATTTCTTACTGCCTCTGAGGTATCAATGGATAAAATGTTACAATCAGAACATTTTTTAATGCTTAATCGCAAAACCATGGGCAGAGTCGTAATACGTAGAGACATACAATTAATTGTTTCCAATGAAAAAAAGCACTAAAATTAGGATGCAGGCACAAATGATTGAGATTGGTTAAAGGATATGAATTATCATCATATCTGTGGAGAAGAAAAAATGAGCTAGGAGACAAAAACTTTAAGAAATGAGGTTGAAAACACCCAAATCCCTGAAGAAACTAAAATGGAGAGAAGAAGCAGGAGCTTTGAAAGGGCTGGAGGTTTAGGATATAAAAGTAGTGAACACGGAAGTAGTAATGAAGAGTTGGAAGACTATCACACCTCCAGGTCTATGGAATTTTACAAATATTAGATCACAAATGACTGGATATATTGGAAAACAAGAAACACATAAAACAAATTTCACTATAGGGAACTTTCAGAGAAGCACTTGAAAATACAAGGGATTGCACTGATGACTGAAAGTGCGTGCCAGAGGTTCACGGGCGGAGCTCTTGGGTTGGAGAGGAGAGATGCATAGAGTTAGACTAGAAATTACGTGGCTGAAGGAAGGTCAGTCTATAAAGAAGGGTAGTGTCAACGACATTATAGGGGACATAATGAAGAAGGGAGGCAGGGTAATGGAAGGAGAACTGTCTCTGGGTGGTGAGCACACAATGCAATATGTGGATGATGTATTATAGGATTGTACCCTTGAAGTCCATATAATTTTACTAACCAATGTCGCCCCATTAAACGTAAAAAATAAAATGTGTGCACAGATTTATTTTTTAAAACGTATTCTTTTTAAATTAAGACACAAATTTCTAAAAGCATACATAAACAGCAAAACAAACAAACAACAACAACAAAGCCAAGGACGACTCCTAAAGAAAATAACTCTAATAACAGCTAAGGCTTCTACATTGATTTTAAACCAGATAGCTATATGTCAATTATAAATAACTGACTTTTACTTTGATTTTATTACTTTACAAAGCCCTTTACTTATTTCTTTCTGTTTGATTCTTAAAACTTAGAGGTACAATTGAAAAACATCTTCACAACTATCAAAAATTTGCTGCATTAATGAGTAACAGCTGAACATTTTAATCCAGATTTTCTTGTTAAGTAACTTTTTTCTTCGTCTTAGACTTTCTCATAGTGTGTAATAAGCCAGGACAAATGGTTCATTAAATAGGAAAACTCAATTTAGAAACAGAGAAGGTAAATTTTTAAAAATATAATATAATAGTAATAATAGTAATATAATATTTATAATTATATATGCTAAAAAATGTATTTATTAATTATTGGCTATTTGAATTTGTTTCACTAATGATATGAACATTTATTACATATTAAAATAAGGGCTTGCAGATATTATTTTGAAATAATTAAATTTAAGAACATTAATCAATAAAAATGTAAATCATAATGTAATAACTAGATAAATGCTGGGATCTTCTGACTAGAAACATTTTCTGACCATTAAAATTACAGATATAAAAACTGTAGAAGCAGGAACGTAGTCATGATGTCTTGCTCATTAAAAATGTAGAACACATTCTAAAAGATTATAGTTAAAATTGTGAAAAAGAGAAAGAAAAGAAAATAGGAAAATATAAAATACTTTTATTTAGAGGATGATTAATTTGTCATTTTCTTTACCTTTTTAAAAATTTTTATAACACTGTTGTCATCATATTGAAGTTATATGAGAAAAAATAAAATATTTTGAAGCTATAGTCTCACCAATGGAGTGTCTGTTTACATGGCTTTATCTATTGAATAACTCTCTTCTGCATTTGCTACCCATTCTCTAAATTTTTATTCCAGGCTATGATCATAAACACAAATCTAATGCCTCCAGTGACTTTCAAAAACTCTACTCGCCAATGCTGATTCCTGCCTTCATTACTGGCTGGATTTGTCAGGCCCGGAGCCCTCTCCTGCCTGTGGAGCAGGGTGGCTCCAAAAGAAAGTGCTTGTCCTCACCTCGCCTATGTGACTGCGGAGATGAGGGAATGTTCTCGATATTGCAGCTGGTGATAGCCATGAATTGATCGAAGTAGAACAAGGATGGCAACTCTTAGCTTTTAAGTTTTATCATAATTGAAGTTGTATTGTTTGTGACATGCTTTATACTCATTGATAGTAGGTGAATTATGCACAACATACCTAAAATTCCACACTCTTAGTTTCACTTTCTTTAGCAAATTAGAGCAAATGATTATTGTAGAGAATGATTTAACAAGATATTTACAAAATCTTAACGTTATGGGCCATTTGTTAATCATCACACCTATAATCTAAATCAGAAATGAATAAAATATTGATCAACGTCTATACCATTTAAAATGTGCATATAGCTGAGCAACTCAAAATCTTCTGGGAGACAACACAACAGTTTTTATTATAAAATGCAAAATATATGTTATGAAACCTTATTAACAAAATTTGATCATGTTTAATAATCAGAGATTTAATTTGTCAATTTTGTAATTGTTTTCCTTGAGCTATTTGAAAAATCACTTAAGAATAAGATAAGGTATTTTGTCGTATTAGTAAAAGCAGAAAGATTTGTATCTCTTGAGTAAGGTTAGGATTTTTCAGGCAATTTCTCTCCTTTTAAGTACCAAAAATGTCACTAAAACACATGGATTTAGAGAAATGATATGAGTGAGAAACAAAATATTAATAATAATTCGTGAGTCAGACCAGGATTATATTGAGCTCAAAGGATTATTTGAGATATAATATTTAGACTGATACTGTGACATGAAAGCTCTAGAACACATGGCTTCCATCTGCTTTTATTTGTCCTTGATGATGCTAAGGAAGAATTACCATCCAAATTCAGGCATCTCTTGAGTAAAGTGCCTGGGCTGTCACTCATGAATACTGAGGCTTCTGGACAGGTGACATATGCTGGGAAACTGAAACACTGGTGAGTTTAGGTGAACTGCATCCCCTTTAATATTATAGTAATTATAAAATCAAAACAAAATCAATAAATAACTATACTAAGATATAAAATACATTCCTAGTCTTTTATTAGTAATTTAGAAAAGCCATTGAATTACAAAGGAAAGAGACACCAATATCTGACATTAATATCTTTTATAGATATGGAAAATACCACAAAAATGATCTCTATTAAAAACAAATGTAAGCATACTCAGTAAAAACATTATATTTGAACAATAACATCTCCAACTAAAAATAATTTTTTAAAAGAGAGATATAATTTTTATCTAAAATGATATTTGATTTTTAAAATGTATACCTCTCATTAAACTTAGAAATGTTTTTGTTAACTTATTCGAGAAAGTAAAAGTCAATCTCTGATCTTATTTATTATGATTTTTTTCATTTATAGTAGACAAATAATAGTTACTGACATGTCAAGAATGTTGATGAGTTAAATTTTTTATTTCATTTAATCAATCATGAATATTAAAAATAAAGTTTTTTATCATAGCACGTACACAACATTAAGTTTAAAGCCATATTTGGATCATGACATAGCATATTCATTCAAAATGCTCTGATGAATTCAGTAAGATGTATGAAGAGAACATTTGTTGCCTTTTAATAGTCTGAATGTGGATTCTTATTGAGGAAAACAGGATGGTCATTAGACTTTCCTGACAGTTTTAAATATAAACAAAATAGTAATTCTATACATGGTATTTCTCTAGATTTTTATTGTCTCTAAATGGCTGGCCAATTTAGTATTTGGACATTTGTCTTCGCAAGAAGTTTGAATTTTGTTTCAGAATGAGAACTATGTATCATCTCCCCAAGTGTCTTTAAAAGAAATGGACACCCAAAACCAATTTGAATTCCTTTGGTTCATTTTTCAAGTTGTCAGGGATCGTCCCCTCCTCTCGAAGCTTGTGTGGTATGCAGTTGTAAAGTGTTCCTCGCTTTTGACAGGCTGCAGTTCTGCAGAATATGGCTATTTATTTCAACAGGGAATTTTTCCAGTCTACTAAACTTTCTAGTCTTGAAATGAAAATTTTTTTGTTACATAAGTAAACTTTCAACTGTCTAAACCTTAAGTACATAAACAATTTCGCTTCTATTTCTCAAGATTGTTGTCACTGTGTCACTTTTTTTCTTTTCTGTATACATGCACGGTCATTTTCAAGGCTATGACAAAGGTAAGTGGAGGAATTAAGGAGGAGAAAGTATATGTTGTATATATTAAATATATATATATTTCAAAATCTCTAAAAATATTTAGGGAAAAAAAACTAGAAACTCGATGTGATAATAAATAAGAGACTTTAAGTTTAGCAATGATCCAAAATGATATAGAACAATTCTAATATATGTGAAAATATTTTTAAATTCACTTATAAGCAAAATGTAAATTAAAACAATACTTAGTCACAGCATCTTATCTATCAGATGGACAGAATTTAAAGACATAACAACACGTGCTCTTCTGTCGGCTATACTGTAGGAAAATCAAGTGCCATTTACTGCTGCAGGGACTATGAAATGGCACAACTTCTGTGATGGCACTATTTACCAAACTTACAGACGTATTTACCACACGACCCATAAGTCATACTTCTAAAATTTATACTGCAATTTTCAAATATATGTTAAGTGGAAAGAAGACAAACGCTACTGAGCAAGTCTGATGTACGTTTTGTATGTGTGTAAGGAATAACAGGAAAGTAGAATATGTCTAAGTATACCTGATTAGTGTTAAGGAAAATAATCAGTTACCTACAAAGAATGGGAAGGAAGGAAGGAAGGAAGGAAGGAGAGAGGAAGGAAGGAAGGAAGGAAGGAAGGAAGGAAGGAAGGAAGGAAGGAGAGAGGAAGGAAGGAAGGAAGGAAGGAAGGAGAGAGGAAGGAAGGAAGGAAGGAAGGAAGAAAAAGAAGGATTTTTTTTAGAACAGAATAACAGCTAATAAATGCAGAAGAGATGGCAGAATTAGATAACTTCACTTGATCACTCGGTGACTTGGATATCTACTAGCTCTCTGTCACCTAGCATCACCATTAACAGGACAAACTGATAGAATACTCTCCTGCTGTGATACACACACATCACTTTTGTTGTATTCTTGCCAAAACATTTTAACTTGGATTCAATCATGAGCCAGCTATCAGAAAACCAAATGTGTACATATTTAAAAATAACTAGTCTAGGTTGCCAACAACAAATGTAGTTCAAATTAAAAGACAAACTTTTAAATTAAATTTAGCTTTAAATATATACCAACCTAATTCAGTGTATGATCTTTAATTGGATACTGATATAAAAAATTTTTGTCATAGGGACAATTAGAAAATTGTACTGTATACTACTGAGAATGATGCAGATATTATGTTCATGTAGAAGGATGTTTTTTTTTTCTTAAGAGATACATGTTGAAGTGTTTAATGGTAAAATACAGTGATTTCTTCTATTGGTTCTCAAATGTATTAGCAAAAAATAATGTGTATGAATGTATGTATGTATGTATATGTGTATAAAAAGTGAGTGGAAGCAAATATATTAAATAACCAATGGATATAATTGAAGAGAATATAAGTGTTATTTGGCTTGATCTATTGCAAATGTAGCCTGTATACAAATTTTAATGGGGTTGTTGTGAGTATAAAGTGACACAGACCAGTTCAGATACGTGTCTCTCCTTGATGTGAATCACTGTGCAGCCTCCATTCAGGTCTGACATGTCATTCACTATTTCTTCACTTTAAAAGAGATACAGGAGTATAACTGTGCCAAGTGGCTTTAATGGGTGCAAGAAGGGCTCAGTTACATCACATCTGTTTATACTATTGTGAAAGGTCAATGGAATCTACGTAAGAATCAGGAACTGAGGAGGCTGTGAAGGGCTCACTATGGTTTATAATCGAAACACTGTGTCCATATAAATGCACTTCTCCTTTAAAGCCTATGTATCAAGAGAGTAAAATTTTGTTAGCTCTTTACTAGTTGGGAAAAAATAATAAAATCCTTGTATGATTCTGAGAAACAATGTTTCCCTGATGAGGGTATCACTTAGTTGATAAGAATGTCAAATTAAACAGGAAATTTTTACTAAATGTTTCCTTTTATCCATCATAGTTTTTCTACTGGGATTTCAAATGTAACATTCAAAAGTGCAGGAATGATGTTGCAGCTATAAGGACAAAAGTCTCAAAAAAGAATGAAAGAGCATGAATGTGAAAAAATTCTGCTTTGATAATTTTATTGAGCGGCTTTCATAGCTGGTACTCCTATTTCTAGAATCACTTTCAAATAAAACACAAAAGATATTAGCATAACATTTATGAGTAGCAATTTAATAATATTGACCCTCTTATGGTGAAAATAAAAAAATAAAACATAAATAAGAGGAATAAATAGTAGAAAAACAAGCCAACATTATCACTTATGATATGAGTATTCACCCAGCAAACCTTGTTAGTTGAAAAACTACTGGCATGGGAAAATTTATAAAAAAATAAAAAATATATAAACCTTATCAGATACGAATTCTGGGAAAAAATAGCATGAATACAAGTTTCCAATTAACTTTTCTTAAAATCTACTTAATTTACAAAGAGAATAAGGATGGAAAAACAGAAGCATAAAGAGTAAAAAAAATTTACTGAACTGTGTATAACAGAACAGTATAATCATTGAAAATAGGAAGTAGAACTAGCAAAAAGCCATAGACACTAATGGATTTGAGGTAGTTATTTTTGATCCACACTTAGTAGGTATTGTAACTATACTCTAGATTTCTTTTGACAAGAGAACAATGGTCTATGTGTGTAGGAAAAATGTTCAGGGAGAGATAATATCTCCTTTACTTATAGTGGTTAAATATTAGGTGCCCAATGGAGACTGATAAAATGGGTAGCAATTTTGAAGGAGTTTAAGACTCTTATCTCCTGTGACATTCTGGAGAAGAAATTATTTCTTTTTAAGACGGTATAATTGTTTCTTATTTCATAATTGAAGAAATCTATTTATGATCTTCATGTTTTAAATTTCATCATCGTAAGTGTTGAAAATGTGGCAGCAGTAGCTAAATGATCAAGAAATACGAATCATAATGGAATTACCATAGAGTTTGGAAAATGACCTGCTGATTGAAATATTTTCCAACATTGGGAGACAATTAAATATTACACTAGAACTAGGTTAATTATATCTAAAGTTATTGACTTTGGTGCACTCTTTGAAAGTGTCTGATACGGGCGCCAATAATGGCAGATGGGAGAATGATAGTTATTAATAGGAGAGAAGCAGTAGTTTCAAAACTAAACGAAATAAATTTATGATTGAAATGCTGTAAAAAGATGATATTTAAAAATGAATAAAATATAAGTTATAGAATATATTTATAGATTCTTAATATATATAAAGAATTTATGAATGTTGACGTATATGGGTATGAGGTCATTTTCTTAAAAATCAACTACAAAAATTAAATATCTGTGTAAGTACTGAGACTCAATTGAGGGTAGGGCAGAGAATTCAGAAGAAAAAAATGTCAAAGTTTATAAAAACAAGCTTTTCAAAAACCACCATTTCCGAACAGAAATAATCATACTGTCTTCAAAGTTTTTGCTTTTGTATTTTCTATTTCAGTTCATGTTCCCATGATCTTCCTATGAAGATATATGGCATTTTCTTGCTCATACACTCCCAAACTGTAAGTCACCGTGCTCTGTCAAAATGTTCCCTTTAACATCTCTTGAATTTATCTTGTTATTTCTGTTTCTACTGCCTTTCCCTTAGTTCAAATCACCATTTCTCACCTCAATTCCTACAAAGGCCAAGAAAAACTTCTCTCTAGTCTGACTCTTCTTTAACCTGTTTTTTCCCTGCTGATGCAGTTAACTTTCCAAGATGCAAAACTGCTCATGTCACTTCCCAGCAGATTGATAGTTAGGGTAGTTTATATTTTTAAAATATAATTGTTTACATTTATACTCCATGCTAGCTGCAACTTCAGTTGACATCTTAACTGACAATATATTAAACAGCAAAAGATGAAAATTTCCACTTTCTCAAAAATGATTGATAGAAGATGCAATGTTCTCTGCAATAGCTGAGGGAGGATGCATTTTAAAAAAATCAAGTAATAAGGTGATCAACTAAACCAGTTGACAGGCAACTTCTTTTACTAAATAAGAAACACTAAAATTTATTTTCAAACCTATTTACTATAATATACATATTGTCTTTTCCAAGTGTCCGAAGGAAAAATAAATGACATTGTTATTAAAATGAACATTTCTGGGAGATTCAGCAATTCTATAAATGATTTATTTATTAGCTACACTCCATCGATCCATCGATCTAAGTAATGTACATAGTTTCTTTTCAATTCTATTATATAGTCCTTCTTTTCAGCTTTATAGCCACTATTAATGTAGAATCCAAATTGATGCCAGGACAAAGAAAATTTGTTGATATCCTCACAGTCATTCTCTAGGCATTTGCTTTATCTAACCCTACTTTTTAAGACAAAATATATGAAATTTTAAAGTATTACATATCATACTGATTGTCCCATGTCTAAAAAATACCAGAGTACAGTGTTATTGAAAGTAACTAGATGAGAGTGTCAGAACATATTAAGTGTCAAAAACAGGGATACAAACTCAGAATTCAAATAATAGTCATAACCTAAGGCTGTACCACCTTTTGAGAAATAAGGATACATAGTTCAAAATAATCGAGGTTCAAATGCTTACATTTTCAATAAATCTCTATTTTTGGATTTAGCACAATGGTATTGTTTTTATTATCACAAATACCATTACTTCAGAAGTCTTTTACAGACAGTAATAGTTACAAAATATGTTTGCACTTGTGGTACATTTATATGAGTTAAGTAAGCTCTGATGAGTTGTATGGGTGTATTAGAATACTGATTTTAAAACAGTGGACTTTTCACCTGGATAAAAGAATAATGTTTTCCACAATAGCTTCTAAATGTCTATGGACAATTTTTAGATGTACCACATTAGACATAAACAGATTAAGTAAAGTACTATAAAATCTCAGGTTTGCTCCTATAAGATGAAAACACCTATTGAATACCAAATTAATGGAAATTATTCAATAGTTCATCACAGAAGAAAAAGAAAGAGACTAAACATTAATACGTATAAATGACACTCATTTGGGTATGTCACTGGAATAAGTGATTTCTCCTTCCTCTGTAAGAGAAGTGTTTTTTGGGCTCTGTTTATAAGCATGGCTGTACAAACCCACACATACATATTTATAAAGGCGTGTGTACCAATCCATGTGTCCTCACGGCAAAACAGGAAAATTATTCAAAGGAAAATGTTTACATAAAGAATTACTCCTTCCACTTCTTCATGCTTCTAAATATGGGAGCATATTAACAAACTAGTGTTTGAATTAAGTAATATATCTCTACTCTTGGGTTTTCTGAAAAAGAAAATCAAAAAGCTGATATTAAGAAATCCTTTAATACAGATAAATTAATTTGATTGCATAAAACAACTGCAACCATTAAAAAATGAAAATATTTTCCAGTACTTGCTAAACATTAATTTTAATTGTGTTGAATGCTTTAAAATCTATTCCAATTTTTTTGTTTCCACTGCAATCTATCCTTACATAGATTTTTAAAATTTTGATAATAAATCAGAATATTTTTCTAAATAGTTAAACACTTTTTCATAGAGTAAAAATGTTTATGCTCTTGTGAATCATGTTTTCTCTTCATATTAAAGAGAAAATAAAATCAAATAAAAATTCAAATAAAAAGTTTAGAAAGATACTATAAATTTTATAAATTATAAATATTTAGCATGTTTTATTTTTACAAATAAATATATAAGCTTTTATATGTATATACATATATATTTTATAAAAATACAGTATAAATATGGTATGTAAATATGTCCAGTGCCATCAGTTATTATTAAATTTTTAAAATTGCAATATGTTCAAAATAAAAATACATAAACATAAACATAAAACTTAAGGAACATCCCACACTAATATTAATAAATGTTAATATTACTGAATATGCATCTGGTCTTATAAAAGATAAGTTTTTTGTGAATAGAAGTAATGGGAGCATAATTAAAGTAAAAAGAGCTTTAATTTGCATAAATGTATAACAGCTTGTAATTGCTTTTAAGCAAAAAAAAGAGGCGAATGAGAAGTGAGAAAACATATTTACAGGGAATATAAAAAGCAAAAGTGTTAAATTACATAATGTATATAAAAAATTAGCAACTCATGTATCACATTTTATAGAAAGTCCTACTAATGAACATAAGCAAGAAGTAGGTATAAAGATTAATAAATGCATATGAACATCAACACACATATCAAACATTATTCATTTGAAATATAGTTCATTATTTCTATTTGTTTTTCATTTTACATTTTTCTCCCTCCATCACTTATGATTTCATTATGTGTGTTATCTATCATCCACCTCTCTGTCTATCTATCATCTGTCATCTGACTCTCAGAAACATTAACTTGCTTCCGAATGTCAGCACTGTACAAAATGGCAAACTCAGGGAAGTGTCACCTCTCCATTCCTTCTATTATGCCCCATCCTCATCCTTGTCATCTCATTCCTACACACTCCTGTACAAAAACTTGTCAATAAGTTTTCGTCTACCATTTTATAGTCCTTTTGTGTAAATAAACAGATTCCAGTAGATATTCTTATTTTCCCTGACACCTAGTGTCTGGGGCTGTGTTGTGTACTTCCTAAATTCCCATATTGAAGCCCTAACCCCCAGAACTTTGTAACTGTTACTCTCTTTGGAAAAAGGGCCTCTACAATGAAATCAAGTCATTTGGCGAGTCCTAATCCAAAGCAGACTGATGACCTTACATAAAGAGGAAATTTGGCACACACAGAGACAACAGGGATGTGCCACACAGAGCACGGGCAAGAAGGCGGTCATCTGAAGGCCGAGGAGAGGGGCCTCAGCAAGCTGAGCTGCCTACACTTTGACCTTGGATTACTAGCCTCCTTAGAACTGTGACAAAGTAAATTTCTGCTGTTTATGCCATAAAATCTGTTGTATTTTTTATGACATCCCTAGCTAATTAGCATACATAATCATAAAGTATTCATTATATGTCTATATGAGAAGAATAACAATAACATTTATAAATAAGAATAATTATCAGGGATCATTTTTTAATTATTAATCTCCAGAACCATCTAAATACATAAAATAAAAAATCCTTTTTAATTATATTACAGCCAGTAGACACAATTTTATATGGGTATCATGAAAATTAATTTAAGTGAATAATCATAAAATTCTTATGGCCTTCCATGCTAATTAGTTCTAAAAACTTTACTTGGAAAAGCAAGCAAACATGGAATAAAAAGTAAGTGGAAAACTTCACTTTGATGATGTGTCATGTGACCAACTCTACCCTAAACTCTATAGAAAGTTCACGAAGTATTGTTTTTGTCATTTTTATATCAAAGTCTTATGACAATCCTATCAGTAACTGTCTAGTTCCTGAGGCAGGAAGGCAGGTGGTGTCACTGGCGGGGATGTGGGGCAGAAGTGCTGAGCGACAAGCAGCAGTAGACAACATTGCTCTGAACCTTTGAAAAAGATATGGATATAGTCAGTGCTGGCTACACCAAGCCTATCAAACAAGGCAAGAAGCAGTGTATTTGATTTTTATGAGTCAAATGATGGATGTGACTGAAAGTACCATGTTTCCACCACAGTTGCATAAATAGCACCAACTGCTGACTTAAAGAAAAGTCTTTTTCTTCCAACAGAGCCAGGCCTGATTGAAGCTGTTTGATAGCGAACGTTATTTTCTATCTTCTGCAGTATTATCCAGCGCAATTTCAGTATTTGTTGTACTTCCAAATACTAGCCCTGATTCATGGTTTTCAAAGTCAGTGGAGATTGAGAAATGACACCCCTGCAAATGAGGGGTTTCAGAGGTAAAACTGGAAATTATTTTGAACAGTTGAAGACTCTAAGTGAAAAGGAAATTTTTTAAAAGTGTTGGAAACACTTTTATGGGAGCTTTTCCATAAGAGATTAGAGAATCCACACAAGTAGTCTGTAAATTTCCAATCTAACAGTTTGTTTTGTCTATTCAGTTCAAACAAAACCAACATATACAAATAAATCTGTATATATGTATACACACACACATATTTGCAATGTGTACACACACACACACGCTCAGGTACATATCAACTGCCCACATGGCCAATCTCATCAAGGGAAATGAACTAATGGAAAAATACTTAAATAACTGAGGAGTACAACCACTGTTAAAATGAAGGTGACAATCTGCACACACACACACACACACACACACACAGGCTGTCCAGAAAGTATCCAGCTATGTAATATGAAAAATAGAGGCATTTATGGCTGGACACTTTCCAGACAGCCCTTGTATATATATTTGTACCATTTGTCCTATTTCTATGGAGAACTCTTGACTATTACAGAGAGTACGGTAGCATCAACCAACCAAATTTTTACATGAAGGATCTGTATGCATGTTTTTGCATACAGATATAGCATATCAGCTATGGTGAAAACAATTTGAAATCTTCCAGAGACTACTAAAATAATAATCAAAAGATTTAAAAGTTACCTGGATGAAAATAAATAAACCGTGACCTCAGACGCAGCTGTCTTTCTGTTGTGCTAAAGTATGTCAAACCTCATTATTTTATAACAATGATACAACAGCAGTGGCCTCACCCGGGAACTTGTTAGAAATGCAAATTATCTGGCACCACCCCAGATGTACAAAATCAGCGATTATGGTGTTAGGGCTTAGGAACATGTATTGGAGCAAGTCTTCCATGTAATTATAATGCATACTAAAGGTTGAAAATCATGGTCAATGAGTGAAATTGGAAACCAAATACATTTTAACAAAGTGTGGGCATGTATTTATCATTATTTTACTTAGTTTGTGAGCATAATAAGAAATAAAGACCGCTATGCCATTCGAGTATGGTCTATCAATAATGTATAGTAATGAACTAAAATTAATTTTACTAGCAGCCTTTTGTTCCAAGCCCATTACTAGAGATGCCACAAAAACCACAGGGAATTATATGAATATGATACTTAAATAAAAATGTTGGAAGGTGGTCAAAAAGGTACACATTTTTGGTTATAAAATAAATGTCATGCAAATGTAATGAACTACGTGGTGACTATAGTTAATAATCCTGTATTGTATATTTGAAAGTTGCTAAGTGAGTAGATCTTAAAAGTTCTCATCATAACAAAAAGAATGTAACTGTGTGATGATGGATGTTAACTAGACTTATTGTGGTGATTATTTCATAAAATGCACAAATCCTTAGGTTGTACATTTACAACTATCATAAGATTATAAGGCAATTATATCTCAACAAAAATACTATAATTTTTACAATAATGGTGATCCTTGGGAAGAAATAAAAAAGGCAGTTCTGACTTGCTGAGGGAGGGGAATGACAGGGAAAGAGGAGATCCAGGTGTCAAATTTGGGAGATGAACACATCTATAAATAGAAATGCCTATCTAATCTGAAACTCCGTCCATTACCAGCCAGAAATGGTGAAAGAAAAAAAAGCATCTGAAAAAAAATTGTGCCTAAGCTCAGGCTATATCTAGGCGAGATGTGGTATGCTGCCGAGGAGGTGGGCAGTCCCAGGTTGTGGCACTGAGGCTATCAACTTTAAGTCACACACTGACTTATATTCACCAAAGGGTCTAAGGAGGGACCTGGACATCTTCCATCCTTTTCAGGTACATTGAACTGCCAAAGTGGCTGATCTCCTTAAGGGAAATAAACTAATGGAAAAATATTTAAATAATTGAGGAGTACAACCACTGTTAAAATGAAGGTGATAAGCTGAATAGACTTGTAATAGGTGAAAGGAAACTATTGAGGGCAGGAAGTTAGTACCCCCAATTATAAACATTCACATGGAAACACTTGGTATATAGAACATAAAATACATGTTTTAAATGAAGAACCAAAAATTACTTATTGCATTGGAAGATGTGATTGAGGAATTCTTTTCTCAACAAAAAATGATAAGGAGATAGAAAATACAAAAGCAAGTTTAAAATACAGGAAAGATAGAAATAAAATGCCAATATCTAGAAAATAATTTTCAGTTTCTAAATGCTTGGCATTAAAATTTGTATTCTTAGGATGTCATAGAAGTTCGTATTGTACTAAGATTACAGCTCCTAACGAGAAAGCTGAATTAATAAAATATATTTAAAGCCATTAGTGAGCAACAACATGGAGGAGATAGGACAATCCATCAGGCTCCGTAGATCCTCTAGCATGCCAAATATCAAATATATGAATGATGCCATCCAAGATCACCCATCCTCAAGCTGGCTTAAACTACAATGTCTATGCCACATACAATCATTAAATTTAACACTGCTTTATTGTGTATTTGAAAGTTGCTAAATAAGTAGATTTTAAAATTTCCCATCACAAGGAAAAAATAAAAACATTTTCTTTCTTTTTTTTTTTGGTAACTATATAAAGTTATAGATGTTAATTAAATTTTCATTGTAATCCTTTTGCAACATATGCAAGTCAAAGCATTATGCTTTACACCTAAATCCTATACAATGAAGTATATCAATTATATCTCAATAAAACTGAATGAAAAAAATATTGGTGTGATAAAAGAAGTGTGCTTATTTTGGGAAAAGGTTCACTGAATCAAACATGACAAGTATTCCAGAAGTCAAACCACCAAATTCTTAGTAAGTTTATAGAAAATAAGCCCAGGAATGTCTATGTGAACATGTAATGATGTGCTTTTCTTAATTGAGGGGGTAGTCTGATTATTAAAGGTGCTTCATGGAGAGAGTTGTCAGGGCAGTTTAATCACAAAGTAAAATACAGAAAGCAAAATGTATAAGTGAGAATTAAAATCTAAATAATGGGTTATAAATCACTATTTGTTGTGGCTCGTTATTCAGTAAACACTAATACACTAAGAAAATCACATGTAGCCACATCTACAGTGGATGTATTATATTAACAGTATTTTATATTCTTTCCAATATTATATAAAAGTTTCAGGGCCTACAATTCTTTGCCAATATGTAATGATGACAAATGTATAGCGGTATTTCATTGTGGCTTACCTTTTATTTCCCTAATGACTATTAATATGGAGTATCTTTTCATGTCCTTATCTGCATCACTAGATGTTTTTTTTGATAAAGTGACTGTTTCAGTCTTATTGGCCTGTTTGGTAATTGGGTTGTTTTCTAGTTACTTAGTTTTGAGAGTTCTTTATATGTTTATGAGACTTTATAAGTATTTCAATCTAATCTGTGGTTTGCCTTTTCATTCTCTTTTAACAATCTTATTTGAAAAGCAGAAGATTTTAATTTGATAAACTCCAATTTATCAATATGTTATTTTATGAATTGTACTTTTGTGGTTATATCTGTACATTTTCAGCATAACCCAAGATCACAGAGAGTATCTTCCTATTTAGGGCCTGGGCTAGCGTGAGGTAAGCAAGTTACCTAAGGCACAAAAGTAGGCATTTACTCTCAGAGCCAGGCAAGTGTGCATGCACTGTTCCCCTTCCTTAGGCCCTTCCCACCAGCACTGACACATAATCTGAGAGCAGAGAATTTCATCTGTTAACTCTTATCTGTATTGTAAATGATTATAACAGTTCCTGGGACACACTAGGGACTTAATAAGTATGAGTTAAATGAAAGAATAAAATAAAAAAACAGTATTTTCAATTTTAGAGAGCCTATAATGGGTAAACACAGGATGTGAAAAATTCATTGTTCTCTCATGTATGAGATTTTAACCATTATATAAGAGAAGGTGAATGGATAGATATATCAATCCTAGATAAAATATATCTGTTTATTTATAATGATCATGGGATTAAGAGGTCAAAGTCATTCCAGTTTTTTTTCTTTATAACCTTCCATTTGCAATTTTTACAATAATCATCTATTATTTTTTAACTGAATTTTACTCCACTAGTATACCAAAGCACATTCCAACATCCTTTTAAATGCTAAATATAACTTTTTATATTCCTCAAAGTGCCAGATTTATGTAATTCATGATGCATATTAGAACTAGATAAAGAGAAAAAGAACAATGATACATTGTTCAGTTTCAATGAAGAAAGTCTTGCATTCTCTCATATTTTAATAGCCGTAACTGAATACCACAAATGGGTCCTTAAATAGTTAACTAAGAGAAGTAAAGTGATCTGTGCTCAGATTAGGAGAGTTGCCTTCAAAAATTTACAAAAAAATGAATTCACAGAAGTCATTTTTTTTTTGTAAAAGGGAAATATCCCTAGACACAAAAAGAACACAGGCTCAGTAAAAGATATTGTGTTTACCTACTTCTACACTAAACTACTTCACGCACTTTAGAGCTTCTATAAAGAAAGAGGTCTCTTTCTTTTTCTTATTCTCTTTCTCCTAATATTTCCACCACTAAAATATACTGGTAAGTAATGGGGTGGACAGTATGTGGTTTCTCATGTCTACCATATTTCTTCAGCTTCCTTTAGGAATGACACTATTAACTATAATTCCCCCAAAGTTTTTCGTTTGGTTTATTTGTTACTATTAGTACAGTTTGCTTTATATATTTTAATTTTTTATGTATTGACTATTTTTTTAATAAAAGCATTGTATCTGAATCTTGAATTTTAGTTGAGGACTTAAAATAATGATTGGAAAAATGTGGATGCCTAACTTCTGTGAAATAAAAAGAAGTGTGTTTTTGTCTCTGTGTGTGTGTGTGTGTGTGTGTGTGTGTGCTCACACATATGCAGTTATAAGAAAGTGGGTTTCTTAATTTTCATCATCATTTTGTGTTCCTTTGGGTTCAAAGATTATTAGAGAAGGGTTTCCTATGATGGGTAGATTCTGACCTAGTCTTTCACCTTCTTTTCCCTGAAGGTTACCTGCTTAAAGCCTCAGTTTGTTCTGATCTTAACATTTTCTCAGGGCAAAAGTTAATTGAGAGGCATTTTTCTTATCTCTCTAGATTATCACACCCTCTTCAAATCTTTAACACTCTTAAGAAATGTAAAAAATTAGTTACAGGAGCTGTTTAGTTGGAAATCTGTTCTGAGTGAACAACCCACTATTTCTCTAAGCAGAGAACAAACTTGAGGCTTTAAACACATGACCTTCGGGGAAAAGAAGGATAAAGACTAGGTCAGAATCTACCCATTATAGGAAACCCATCTCTCATAACCCACTTTTTCCCCATGATATTCACCACTTGCAGAAAACTGCAACATGAATAAAAAACATGAATAGAAAAAAAGTCCCTGCAAAACTGGAGGTACAAATCAGTTTTCTGATGAATTTTTTTTCTTTTTCGGTAGCTAGAATTTTCAGTGCTATAATAAACAATCATTTAAGATAGTCTCTGATTTCCAAAGAATTGAGTACTATGCAGAATCAAAAGACAATCCTCTCAGAAAGACATTACCCTCATTGTAGGTCTCAAGAAACCCACAAAATTATATAAGCATTCATTCCATGAAAGACAATTAGACACATAAAAATAACAGAAATGTAAATGCCTCAGATATAGAAATTATTAGACAAACTATCAAGCAATAAAGTTTGAAGTTTCTAAAATAAAACACAAGTTTAAAATATCTGTAGAGAAAAAGGAATGATAAATTATATCAGATATTTCAGAAAGAAAAATGAAATACACAAAGTAAGAATACGGCAACCTGTTTGCCAACAAATCTAATATAACAAAAGTAATTATCAGTGACCTAGAAGTTAGATCAGAAAAAAATTATCAAGAGTAAAGCTCACAGACACACAGATTTACATTAAAAAGGGAGGTGTAGAGATTTAAAGAATAGTGTAAGGAGGACTAAGATATATTTATGTAAAATATAAGAAAGAGGAAATAAAGATTAATACAGGGGCAAGTATTCAAAGAAATAATGACAAAATATTACCGAGAACTGATAAAATACACAAAGCCCAGATGCAAATTTACAATGAATCCAAGTCAGATTAAATAAAAATACTTTCACATGATAAAAAAGAAAACAAAAAAATGAAAGGTGAGAGTTTAAAAGTAGATTACAAAAAAATACAAATAGATTAAAAGAAATATCAGTAAGACTGAAATTTTCTTACAGTTAAATAGAAATCTGAATATACTAGAATTATTGTCTAGTAGGCTGATTAAAATACATACCAATCTAGAATCCTATGATCAATAAAAATTTATTTCACAAACGAGGATGAAATGAAAACACATTTCTGAAACAAACATAAATGTACACACAAAAAACATATGAGTTAAATGCCAAAGGGACTTTATGAAGCAGAAGAAAGGAGAAAACAAACAAACAAAAAGAAAATAAAAACCATGAATTATAACTTGGGAATGAATATGTACTTATCAATAATCACTTTAAACACAAATGGACTAAATGCTCCAATCGAAAGACATAGGGTAGCTATAGGGGAGCTAAGAAAGCAAGACACAGGCATGTAATGTCTGTAAGAGACTGAAAATAGAGGGATGGAAAAGGATATTTCATGCAGTTAGAAATGAGAAAAAAGCTGGGGGAGCAATACTTATATTGGAAAAATAAACTTTAAAACAAAGACTATAAACAAGAGACAAAGAAGGACATTACATTATTGTATAACAGGATCAATCCAACAAGAAGACGTCACTCTTGTAAACATTTATGCACCCAACATAGGAACACCTAAATACATAAAGCAAATATTGACAGACATGAAGGCAGACATCAACAGTAACACAATCATAGTATGGAATTTTGACACCCACTGATGCCAATGGACAGATATTCCAGACAGAAAATCAACATTCATACAGTGCCCTTAAATGACACGCTAGACCAAATGGATTTAATCAATTAATACATTTAGAGCATTACATCCCAAAGCAGCAGAATATACATTCTTTTCAAGGGCACCTGGAATATTTTCTGATAGATCACACGTTAGGCCACAAAACAAGCCTCAATAAATTGAAGAAAATTGAAATTATATCAAGCACCTTCTCTGACCACAACAGTATAAAACTAGAAATTAATTACAAGAAATAAAAACTGAAAAACACACAAACACATGGATAATAAACAATACACTACTAAACAATGAATGGGTCAACAATGAGATTAAGGGAAAATTCAAAAGTTACCTTGAGACAAATGAAAATGAAAACAAAACTACCCCAAAGCTATGAGACACAGCAAAAGCAATCCTGGCAGAGAAATTCATAGCATTGCAGGCCTACCTAAACAAGGAAAAGCTCATACCTTAGAAAACTTACATCTAAGAAACTGGAAAAAGAAGAGCTAACAAAGCCCAAAATGAGTACAAGGAAGGAAATAATAAAATTCAGAGGGAAACCAGATGTATTGGAAAGAGGATTTAATATGTTATATAAATGATTCATCACTATGCTATACACCTAAAACCAATATAATATTGTATGTCAAATATAATTGAAAACTAAAAAGTCTCAAAAAATTGTATAGTAATTTCAATAGACACAGAAAAAGCATTTGACAAAATTCAGCAGCCATTTATGACAAAAATGCTCAGATAGGTGAGAATAAAAGGAACATATCTCATTATAATAAAGGCTATATATGATAAACACACAGCTAACCTACTCAATGGGGAAAAACTAAAATCATTTCCCTTAAGATATGGAATAAGACGAGGAATCCCACTGTCACCATTCTTATTCAACATAGTACTGGAAGTCCTAGCCACAGCAATCAGACAAGGAAATCAAATAAAAGACATCCAAATAGGAAAAAAGAAGTAAAAGTATCATTATTTGCAGATGACATGATACTATATATAGAGAACCCCAAAGATTTGACTCCAAAATTATAGGAACTGATAAATGAATTTAGTAAAGTAGCAAGATACAAAATTAATATCTAGAAACCAGTTGTGTTCTTATACACCAATAACAAATTAGCAGAAAAAAATAACTTAAGAAAACCATCCCATTTACAACTGCATCAATAAAATAAAATAAAATACATAGGAATAAATTTAACAAGAAAGTAAAAGACCTGTACTCAGAAAATTATTAGACACTGAAGAGAGAATTCAAAAAAGACACAAATAAATGCGAACACATACCAGCCTAGTAGATAGGAAAAATTAAAACAGTTAAAATTGGACTACCTTCTTACATTATATACAAAAATAAACTCAAAATGGATTAAAGCCTTAAACATAAGAACTGAAACCATTAAACTAGAAGAAAATATAGGAAGTAGCCTCTCAGATAGTAATTACTTTTTTCAATACCTTCAATGATATTTCTTCTCAGACAAGGGAAACCAAAGAAAAAATAAATAAATGGGCCTACATCAAACTAAAAAATTTGTGTTCCCGTTTTTGATATCACAAGATAAGTTATTTATAGAGTATATATTTCAGCATATACCCATATAATCTATACAAATACATATTTAAACACACAACACAGAAAAGTGCCCAAGCTGTAAATGTGTAAGTCAATGAATTATCTAAAGTAAATACCAGCAAAACCCCACTCAGTTGTAGAAAAAGCCAGAATAGAAAGTGTCCCTGATGTTCCTGCTAGATCACTATTTCCTTGAGACTTCCTCATGAGGAGTTAAAAACCTGATCTGATTTTTAACACAAAAATTCACTATCTTATTTAAACTTTGTATTGACAAAATCACAGTGTTGTCTCTAGGCTCTTTCATTTAAATTTACATCATTGTGAGCTTATTCTATGTGTTATGTCTAGCTTTAGCTAATTCATTTAAATGTAACACACTATCCCATTGTATAAATATGTCCCCAGTGTTTTTATCAATTCCACTGTAGATGAATTTTGAGTTTGGGTTTCTTTTGGTTTGTTTTTAATTGTTACTGTTTGCTTATAATTGCAGTTTAGAGCTATAATGAATAATACTGCCATGCACAGGTTGTTTCTATCTCTTGGCAGGCATGTGAATGCAATTCTTTTGAATTTTTTCTTGAGAGTGGAGTTATAAGTTGTAAGAGTAATGTGGAAAAAGTTTAATAATACAAAATTTCCAAAATGGTGTTCCAATTTACATTCTCTTAAGCAGTTCATGTGAGAGCCTATTCCTCTACTTTCTTGTTAACTCCCAAAATGACAATAGCTGAAATTTTTATCACTCCACAGATGTGATGTAGCTTATTACAGTATATATTGCATTTCTCTGATTTGTATTAATATTGAATAATTTTCATATGGTTACTGAATTTTGAAAATTATCTTTTGCAAAATACATGCTCAAGTCTCTTGCTCAATATTCTACTGTTTTGTCATTTTTACTGAATATAAATATATTTAACATAAAACAACACACACACACTCCCTCATATAATGTACAGGCCCTTTATTCTACATATTTTCTATAAATATTATTTTTTCTCCCACTATATGTCTTGCCTTCACTTTTTAAAAGTTGTGTTTTGAAGAAAAAATCTCTGAATTTATAATAACTCATTTTAGCCATTATTTTTCTTTTAAGGTAAGTGCTTCCTGTTTTCTGTTTAAAACATTATTGCCACCTCTGAGATAATAAAGGTATTCTCTTCTATTTTTTAAATTATTTTGCTCTATACACTTATATATTCAATCCACTGGAAAAGATATCTTTATTTAATTCTAATTCATTTAAATTGTAGAGTCCACCAACACTGTCTTCATGCTTCACAGGAAACACTTCACTATGAATCATGTAGAGCTCTTCATTTATCAACTATCATCTAAATCATATATTCAAACAATTTTATTCCACACTTTCCTAACTTCTAGAAAATTTCTATAATGTTCAGTTTTGGTTTTCCAGAATTTAAAAATGCAACATATGTGGTAGATGAAAAGTAATAAACAGGAAGAAAGTACATGTGTGTGTGTGTGTGTGTGTGTGTGTGTGTGTGTATTTGGTGATCATTCTTTTGTAATTATAACTAGTCAACATTATTCTCATCATAATGCATTTCTTTTGAAAATCTTCAATTTTAATTATTTGAAGTGATTTTTAATTACTTTATCTTCTGTGATCTATAATGCAGGTTGCAAACTGTGTGAATAGGCACTGCTTTGTGGGGAGTTTACAAAACAGAAACAAAAAAAGATGGTGTTCTAATGTAAGATAGTATTCTCTCCTGCTTGCTTGATTTAATGGGTGGAACCAAAAGTTTTGTTGCTAATAAAAATAATCTTTGTAAAATTACCCAGTCATTTGGAGTGCTATAAAGGAGCTGTTGTCAATAAAAGCTGTAATTATTTTTATGGTTTCATTCCACTTCTGTGGTAATTAGTTATTATCATTATTTATTACTTTATTTTATGGTTAGTGCTTGCAATTTCAGACTTTAAATACTAAAAGCATTAACAGTGCTAATTTAATTACAGTATAAGAATTTTTAATACTGTATGCACTGTTAAGATTATTGATAAGTATATTTCAGATGAATATTCTAATAACAATTTGCATTTTTGTCTGATTTCTTGTTAATTATTATTTTGAACAAATTGATATGTTCGTAGACTTGAAAATTGTCATGCATAAATGAATGCCATTCTCATGGGGCTAATGTTAAGAATTAAATTTTATAATGTTTGTACTTAAAAAGGGAAATAAACCTGATCAAAAGAGAAAATTTATATTTTTAATAAATTATGTATTCCTTACTTAAAGACATCTATTAAGAAAGACCAAAAACTTAAAATATTACATAATATAAGCAATATGGAAAAAAGGTGACATGTGAACTCTCCTCCAATTGTTTTCTTTTTTATTAGACATAGGGTCTCTATTAAGTTTCATATAGTTTTGTTCTACATTTACCTTTAACTTGCTGATTATATTTGACTTTGTACTTCCAACCCCTGGTAATGTTAATCAAAACATTAGTGATTTGCATCATTGAAAGGTTAACAGATTTAATGAGTGAGAAAAATAGTCCCAATTGAACAAATAGAAATTAGCCAGGAAAAATATGAAGATGGGTGGTATTTAGGATGTTTTGAAACGTCTTCTTGCATGCCTTAATAAAAGATAACACATTAAGAGGAAGGATGTCAGTAGTGTGGAAATATCCTCTTGGGACAACATGTTTGGATTGACCAGAGATAAAAGGCATTTCTAGATAGAGTATGAAGGACAATGCACATCATGAACAAACATGCACATATATGTACAAACATACATACAAGTCTTCAGAAAATATCAATTCAGTGGGGTTTTCAGGTTCATAAGAAGCAAGATGGAGATACCTTAGTAGAGACAGTATCACAGCTGAATGATTTCACCCAGATTCCTTGGGAAATACTGAGATAGAAATGTACATACTGGGAAATTATTAGGGATTGTTCTAATAAATATCTGTGAGAGAGCAAAGGAAAAAAGACTGAGAAGGAGGAGAATAGATCAGCTTCAGCTGATTCCATGGAGAGCTTTGGAACTCATACATCCTTCAGAGTTGTTCCTCATGAGGGACCCCGGGGGTCCTAGAACTACCATTCAGAATAGTCCCTAGAGGTTGGCTGTTCCTGGTAAGGGGGGTGTAAACTTACACAAGACAGCTCTCCAAGGCAAATACCAGAAATATATTCCATTTTGAGCCATCAATAGCCAACACTCTTGGCAACTGGATGAATGAGTGCCCCAGTTCTGAACAAAAGGACCTGAGGGGCACATTATATCTTTTAATGTAATATACTGAGTAATGAGAATGATATATATCCCAAAAAGTTTCCAAAGGTGACATTAGCAAAATGTCACACCAGAAAGCTTCTGGTCCTCCTTCTTCCTCAGAGATACATAGTTAATAAAAATATATGAATCAGAATATGCATGTGATGACTTTAGAGCTGAATTAATTTATTATCAGAAATGTCAGAAGGAAATGAGATGCTAAAAGAAAAATAATTGTCAATCGAGAATACTTTATCTGCTAAAACTGTCCTTCAAAAATGAAGAAGTTAAGACTTTCTTAGATAAATAAAAGTTGAGGGATGTCATGACCACTACACTTGCTCTACAAGAAATGTTAAAATAAGTACTTCACATTGAAACAAAAATGGTAGGAGGCAGCACAAAGCAAATGAAAAGCTTCTCCAGTAAAGATAAAAACATGACAAATATATTAACCTGTAATGTTATAATTATGGTGTGCAGAATTTAAATGGAAAAAAAACATTAAAAAGTATAAATTAACATTAATGCGTAAACAATATATAAAGATGTAATCACTCATGTCAATAACACGAAGTAGGGAGGGTCAAAGTGTAAAGATACAGAGTTTTTATGAACAGTCAATTAAGATATTTATAAATTTAAGATATTTTTGGTAATTGCAATGGAAACCACAGAGGAATGTCTATAGAATATATACAAAAGGAAGTGAGAAGAGAATCCAAGCTTATTCTGACCAAAAAAAAAAAAAAAAATCAATCAAACAAAAAAGAAAGCAGCAAGAGAAAAAAAGAACAAAACAGCTACAAGACATACTATAAATGATAAATGAAATGACAATACTAAGTTCTTCCTATCAGAAATTACTTTTAAGATAAATGGATTAAATTCCACAATAGAACAAGATACATAGTGGTGAAATAGATTTAAAAGCAGGGTACAACTATGTGCTGCCACAAGAAACTCACTTTAGATATAAAAGGACACACATAGGCTGAAACTGAGAAGAAGGAAAAAGATATTCAATGCAAATGGTAACCAACAGAGAGCAGGGATTGTATACTAATATCATACAAAATAGACTTTAATAAAAAACTGTTACAAGAGACAAAGGATACTATATAATTCTAAAAATGTCTATTCACCGAGAATATGTAAAAATTATCAATATATATGCACCAGACGATAGAGCTCTGAAATAGATGAAGCAAGCATTGACAGACTTGAGTGAAAAACAGAAAGGCACACAATATTAGTAGGAGATTTTAGTACCCAAATTGCAACAATAGATAGAACAACCAGACAGAAGAGCAATAAGGAATTAGAAGTTTTGAACAAAACTATAAAGCAATTGAAACTAACAGAAACCCGGAGTACACTCCAATAAACAACTACAGAATATACAAGGCTGGCAGAAGTAACACCCTTTTTAAAGTAGTTATATTAATGTAGTTATGATATTGTTATGTTACAGAATTGCATGCTTATGATTTTGGTATAGATTACAAGCACATAAAAAGGGGTGTTATTTGTGCCATATAGACTCTGTCCAGTATTTTCAAGTGCACATTCAAGATTCTTTAGGATATACCACATGTTAGGACACGGGTTAAGTCTTCACAAAATCAAGACAACGGAAATTATATGAAGTATCTTTTCTGGTTACAATGGAATGAAACTAGAAATCCATAGCAGACAGATAACTGGAAAATTCACAAATGCGTGGAAATTCAACAACACATCTTAAACAACTGATGTGTCAAAGAAGAAATCTTAAGGGCAATTAGAAAATACCTTGAGACAAAGGAAACCAAAAAACATTACACACCAAAACTTACGGAAATGCAGCAAAAGCTGTGCTATGAGGAAAGTTTATAGTTACATATATACCATACTCTGTATATCCATTCATCTGTGGTGGACATTTGGGTTGCCTCCACTTCTTGGAATTTGTAAATAAAGGAATTATGACCATAGGTATACACAAGTCTCTTTGAGATCAAAACTCTTAGTTTCATTGATTTTTTCTATTGGTTTTTCTATTTAATATTTCATCTACCTTTGCTCTAATCTTTGTTGCTTTTTTTCTAGCTTTGGGTTTCGTTTATCATTTTTTCTAGTTCATTAAAGTGTAAAGTTGTTGATTTTGCATCTTTCTTATTTTGTAATGGATACATTTATGAGTATGTCTGACACTTCTGGGAATGGTCCTTAAGAATGAATTGTACATGGGTCTTACTGATCAAGAGACTGACTTTCTTCAGGCAGGGGTTGCTTACTTAGCCTTCACCTTTGTCTAAAGAGAAGAGGTTCAGGTGAACCAAGAGGATATATAAAAGGAACAGAGAGTACATCTTTGTTGTTGAAAGTAAGTTATATATAGGTGTTTTTTGTTAATGCAACACATTAATAACAGAAAAAACTTAATAGCATAGTCTGAAAGCTATTAAAAATAAAATTACCCCCAATACAATAAAATCATCTTGAAAAAATTAATAATTAACACCTAAAAGGTTCACTTGTATAGTTTTAGACACATCTAGTTTTTTTTAAAAAATTATGGAATAAAAAACTTATAATTAACAATACTCCTTGATAAATTAATGAAGAACAAAAAATAAATAAATAAAAAACAGCAATGCTCTTAATTTAAATCTATACATCTCTAATTTAACAAATGTCTTTTGGAGTATTTCATATTATCCCAAGTAAAATCTATCATCTTTTCTGAAGAACTCATTATATTGCATTTTAAAGCTGTATTGTACTTTCATTCACCAGTTTTCTGTTTGAGAACAATTAAGCTTTTAATCTATCCTTTATAATATAATCAATACTTCAATATAAATTTTTGAACAAATTTCAATCCAGTTTACTAAATACACTGAATTTCATTCTTTTTTACTAACTGTCCCTGCAAATCTGCTCTGTGAGCTTGTACTTTTCCAAGCTGTGCAAACACTTGTGCACGTATTTATTTTCTGTCATGCTCACAAAATAAAATGTCTTTCAGTAAGTAAAGGTAAGACATCATAACAAATGTCATAACAATGAAATTAATGTAAATCTAATTAAATAATTATTTTTCCTCTCCAGTGTTAGCCTGACCCAAATTTTTAAAAAATATACCTGCAGTAAAGTAGGTGGCAAGGATAACTTGTTTGTAACTTGTTTGTCTCTATCTCAGTTTTTCATTTAATAGCTGCAATTTAGGCCTCTTCTAAGTTTGGAGTATTGAGTAAAGATGAAAGGTAAAGCATCAGAAATATTTTATTTGATGGTAGGACATAAAGTAAGAATATTGTGTGGTTAATTTTAATCTCATGCTGTTGCCTTTTGGATATGGCAGAATCCAATGCTAATTCTTTCTCTCATGTCATGGTTTACTGAATTTTTTTTATCAATATATTTTTTTATTGTTAGACTTACTGGATTCTTTAAATATTCTCTCACCTCATATGATTATAGGTCCTGCATCTGTAGTATATTTGCCATGGGCAGTGTCATTGCCAACAGACAACTTAAAAATCTCCCCTCACTTTAGAGTTTTCAGGAACACACCTATTGGTAATGGCATCTCAAAATTCGAGAAATAGTTACAAAGTCAATATATCTGCCCTATGGGAAACATGCACACTTCTAGAATTGCAGCCCCAATACACCACTGTGACTTTGTTATGCCACAGGCAGGGGCAGCGACAATGAAAATATTTTCATTAGGCATAATTCAGGCACTGGGCTCTGTTCCTTAAACTGCACAAAAAACCTGTCAAGCAATCTGAGCCATTTATTGAAGTTCCTGTCACTTAGCTTGCGAAAGGTGATAAGTATCCTCTTCTCCTCTCACACAAGGAGAAAGTACAGAATGTAGCCGTGTGTTCAAGACTTCTCACATTCTTTGAAGTTATTCTCATCACTGATCTCCCAAACTGCTCAAAAAAATCTTAGTATTTTCCTTTCCAGAATGATATAAATCTAGGAGAGCTGGTACGATTTCTCAGCATGTTTAGGCATTGCTGGGAATCAGCTGACATTAGAACAATAGGATATTATAAGGTGTTATAGAAAAATATGAAAAAAATATAACATGTGAACGATTGTTTCGTAACTTGACATTCACAGATTTCATAAGTTGACATCCTAGGCGATATCTCCGAAGGTATAATTGTTTTGTCAAGGGTAATGTGCATCGTTGCAGGGATTGCCTAATACCCTTCGAAATTGCCACATCCGTTTCTATTACTACCAAGGGTTTGAAATGACTTTTGAACCCATCCCTTTTTCAGTCAGTTTAACAATAATACTATGTTTGCCCTTGGATAGATAAAATAATGTAATGATGTTTTTACTGCATTCTTTTAAAAATAACTGATGTTGCATATCTTTTCATTTTTTAAGTCGCTATACCCCACCCCCACCACACACACACACATGCGTACTTGGAGTTCATATTGTAAATGTGGATTGTTTTATCAACTTATAGGTCATTTGCAGATACTATAATAGTATTACTGTTATTTGATTTCTCTGTATTTGTTGGCAAAATGAATAGATAGTATCATTTGATTGATGCTAAAGAGATTACAGTGTCACAAGTATTATTTAATTCATTGACAATCATCCTAATAATGAAGTTAATTAAGCTAGAAATTTAAGCAGTATCTTTGATTTATCCCTCTTCATGTTAAGGATCTTTGGTAGATGTTCACTTCTGTTCATTTCCAAGACATATCTTATTATTTAAAATTCTGTACAAATTTGATTCATAAATTCCACATCTAGCAAGTAAAAAAACATATGTTTAATGATATAAAGACAGAAAAATTTGTTATAAAAATTTCATCAGGATAAATATAAAATTAAAATAGAATCATTAATTCAAGTAAATAAAAATAACAAATTGTGATATTAGAAAACAGAAATGCATGCATATAGTATTATTCATGTACTGAAGATGAAACAGAAATATAATCCTTCTTCAGACATCAAACCACTAATAGTAAATAATGAGATTACAAAAATGTTGAAGAGTAAATAACAGGTTTTCCAGGAGGCAAAGTTGAGCTTATTTTTCTCTTTTTGTTTACTTAGAGAGGATACTGAAAAGTGTAACAAGTAGCATCTTTTCAGTACTGTCTTATGAACAATAACAGGTTTTTTTTAGACTGTCTGCAATAATGTTCGATGACCATAAAATAATGGTATGAAATTTAATATTTTTATTTTAAACTTGAAAAAAAACTATGACTGATAAAGTGAATTACCTTCAATAGGAAAACTATATATATACACACACACACATGCGCGCGCACACACACACACACACACACACACACACGCACACACATAAATACATACACAATATGTTTCTTGAGGAAGTAGGATGAAAGGCTAATGATTTAAAAATAGAAGTCAAAGCTCAGTGATTCTCCTATATCTAGTTTGACTTGATTATATTTTTAAAAGGTTAACATTCCCTGTGGGAGGCTCCTTTTTTGGGTAAAAATATTCTATTTTAGAATTTCCCATGGTGAAAAACTACATGTGCCCTACAGAAAAGCTGTTTTGAGGTATTTAAGTAAGCTATTGTTTAGAGAAATCTTCAAAATAGAACTTTTCTTGAAGGTATACAGAATGTTCAGAAAAATGATTTTAACTGCCTTTTTACAATTCTACCATGAAATAATATAGTCTATAAAAAAGATCCTAGAGCAAAATTTAGAAGTATGGAGGAGGATGTATATTGTTTAACCAGCTGCTATAAATTTAATGTGGTAACATTATTGTCACAAAGAATTTTATTGATTTTTTCCCAAGTTACTTATCTACACATTTATTGTGTCATCTTGCAAATTTATTTTACTCTGTATTCCAGTAAGAACATATAAATTAACTGCTATTTAAAATGAATGTAAAGAAATATGATTTAATTTGAATAAGGATTTAACTGCACATAAGCATTATGCTGACATTTAAATGCTTTCTCTTTTGTTTGACTTTGAAAAATGTCACGCAATTTGAAATTTATTTCATTAACATATGTGAATGACTCTTGGAAAAATATTCAGTTTGTGTTCTCCCCTGTATAGCATATTTATTAATCTAAATGGATTATTCCATTGGTTTATGCCAGTATCATAAAAATATGTGAATTCCTATTTTTTTCCATTTTTTTTTTCACATAAGAAGACTAAGACTATCTGGTATCATGCCAAGCATATAATAGTTATCCCAGAAAATAGCCTCTAATTGACATTCTGTTTTTCCATTTTACAACAAAGAATTGAAAACGTTAATACAGAAGTCATTTCAGGAATGTAATTTACAGAGATGTTTTATTTCTTAGTTCAGAGTTAGCTTTGCATTTGAATCTGTGGGTATTTAAATTTGAACCCAAAACATTTTAATTATTAATATCATGACTTTCAGTTCTTTCCCTTCATGCAGGTTTTAAAAGACAAGATTTTTAAGCTGCTAATAAGGTTAAACTTATACAGAAGTTCAATCTTCCCTATCAATTTTTATACGCTAATAATTCTCTTAAGATTTATAGATTCTCTGCGTATATCTAAAAAGAAAAAGAAAAAGAAAAAAGCAAATTTGCCATCTTCATTTCTATGCTTAAACAACAATCTACCACCTTATTTTAGCATGAGATGTCTAAAAACAACATTTATCTGTGTTTCATAGTATCTAGCACAAGATTAGGATATTGGAAGTTAAAAGGGCTAATAAGTAACACCTCCGGTATCAATTAGCTATTGCTACAGAAATGATTCACAGTATGGCATGGCCAAAATTACAATTATGTATTTTCATCAACCTACAGATTAGCTGGAAATTGGTTGGTCTAGGGTAGATCCAGCCAGGTGGCTCTATAGATTTGACTGAGATTAGCTAGGGCAGGCCGTTTTCCATGTGTGGTCAAGCAAGGGCGCCAGCTGCAAGGGCAGCAGCTTTAAGGGAATCTGTTTGGCAAAATGCAAACGTCCTCAGGCTTACAATTGGACTCAAACATCGTCACTTCCCCACGCTGCCCCCATTCTTTCATTGTCACTTCCCCACACTGCCCCCCATTCTTTCAGCCAAACTCCGTGTGTGTGTGTGTGTGTGTGTGTGTACATGTATATACATAGTATATATATATGAGGTCGGACAATTAATTTCATGAACTCATCCTAGAAAAAGTGCTACCTACCTCACTGATGAATGTCACTATGGTCACCCTCGAAATATTCCCTTGGGAAGCTGTACACCAAGGCCAGCGCCTAGTTCATCCTTCAGAGCAACTTTGGAACTCTTTTCCTGGCATGGCCATCAGAGCTGTCCTCCCACAAACTCTGACAAGTGACTTCGTGAACTTGCCACCCTGCACTTACTACATTAGCAGTCCTGTACGAACAACTCAGTAAGGTGTTGAAACCTTGGCAAAATGTCATAATTCTGAGCAAATTGAAAGAAAAAGATTTTTAAAAATCATTCTAGAAAGAAAATTAAAATCACTGATATACAAGGGTGTATATCACTGATATACATGGCTGTCCATAAAGTATCCAGCCATGTAATATGAAAAACAGAGACATTTATGGATGGATTTTTTTCCAGACAGCCCTCGTATATTTATGTGTGTATATTTATTATGTGTGTATATGTGCGTGTGTGTGCATGTGTGTGTGCGTGTGTGTG